>SNQJ01S0043063.1:0-13216 GCA_010110895.2 Picea sitchensis | reverse complement strand
ATATCCTTACTAAGTTCCCCCCTGTCAACTGAAAGGTGAGAAGTCTATACCATCAGACATACCCCCCTTGAAAGTGATAAAGGGTAATCAAAATGTCTACGATTGGAGTCTAGAGACTCAATCTTCAACTCAGAAGACTATAACAGGCGGGCTCTGATCATGCCCTGTATCATCCAATCCTCAAAAATAGTCATGTCCATCAAAAACTATAGGATAACCAATGACTTAGACACACACAAAGACCCTAAGACTCCCTTATTCAATTTTGGGTAGGTCTATAACTTAAAAAATAACACCAAATACAATTTTGCAAATGCAATTTGTTGGACCCCTTATAACACCTTTACAACCACCTTATAACTTCATTACAAAAAGGGAACCCTCTATAAAAGATTTGATAACCTCTTTTATCTCAATTACATAAACGATCATAATTATCATAAGCACGAAACAACCACCTTTGTCTTAATGCTCTTCACTTTACTTGCTAATCTTACTTATGTTAGAAAAAAAACCTTCTCAATTGCATTGTATTTACAAAGGAAAAGATACAAATCATAAATAATTGAGTTGCATTTGATTCTTTATTGTACTGGATTCCTTCAAACTCAGATACAATTCTTTGGGTGCCGGGTACCCAATATGGCCTATTTTTAGACCCACTCTATCTCCTTTCAAAAAAATCGGGACGGGTTCTTTTAAACACAGAGAAAAATGTTGGATTGTTATTGGTGGTTCTTCTCTTTCACACGCAAAAATTATGTCCTCAAGAATATAAAAAAGATTAATAGAAAGTTAAAATAGAGACAATATAATAGCTTTTAAGTGATTGATGCTTGAGATAATGGAGTTTGTGACCAATCTTTTCACCAAGGCCATGAGTTGGAGTTGTAAACAAACATTGTAGAGAGAAATCAAATATCTTGTTTCCACCTTTGTTTTTAAAACTTTTTTCAATTACCAGATAGTGGATAGAGAGACCAATATCGCTAAGGGTTTGTACGCTATGAGTTCATTGTGTCATCCTTCTGCTATCGATTTGAAAACTCGTAGATTTACAGAAAATTCAAAGTTGCACAGAGCACAGAGACAGTCGTACCTTCAAGAAAAAAAATCATTGATCTTGGTTATTGGAGGTCCACCTCTACATTTTTGCACACTAACTTTGATCATATTGAACAGATTGCTCACTTCATTTTATTGGCGCGTCTTTCACCACTCATGCAATGTGTAGTTTTGATGGTTGTAGTTATAAATTCATCATCCCACGTATTCCTTCTTCATCTTCATTATGGGTGCTCCATCTCTTTTATTCATTCATCACAAAACTCTTTATTCAATCACCACATACTGTTACCAAATCCCATTGATCAGAAACATGCAAAACCATGCTCTGATAAATTATTTTTCCATGGGCTTGTAGGTATCATACATTGCTCTGATACCACTATCAAAATGTGTAAAAACGAGAGCAAGAAAATATAACCAAGAAAATAATACAACTAATAAGATCAAGAAGACAAAAGATGGGCGGAAAAGGAACTAAGCCAAGTCAATTAATATGTACACCAATAATGTATATATAGTACATATACCACAATTGTCCTCTAACGGTATGACTGTTAGGGTAAGATAATGAATTGAGATTAGAGAGTTTTCAACAGTTTTAACATGCAAGTGTTAAAAATTGTACTTTGTTGGCCCTAAAACTCAAACTTGACTTGATAGGAGTACATGGCTCGAAATTTCATTAAGTTGCCTTCTTTTTTTAACTTGTAGAAATTGCAAGAAATTCCTCAATTTGTTTGGTTTTTCAAGCAATAGTGATTTTTTCTATTTTATGGAACTTTGTTTTTACTCTTTCATGGTTTCCATCCTCATTTCCATCTCTTTTCTTCAAACAAGTCCATATATCTTGATGTCCATTCAATTGCACAAGCTTTTAACATACAAGTGTTGAAAATTGCACTTTGTTGACCCTAAAACTCAAGCTTGAATTACTAGAGTACATGGCCAGAAATTTATTCCAACCCTCCTCTTCAAACACTTCAATTTATTTTTATAATTTAAATTTAATTGATAAATTTGGATTTTTTTTTATGGAAATGTTGAATTATTGTAACAAATAAAAAATAATTCATTTCTTTATAATGTGAAAACTCTAAATTTAGAAATAAGTATGCATATTTTAATAATTTGGATATCAAATTTTGTTATCCAAAAAATTCTTCAAACCATTTTAATTTTAATTTTTAATAATTTAAATCTAATTTATTTTTTAATAATTTAATTATATTAAAAATAATTTTTTTTTAACAATTTTTCATATACACAACATTTTAATAAAACTAAAATTACATAAATTTTAAAATTTCTACCAAATTAAAAAAAAAAAAAAATTCTTATAAAAAAAATTGTCCTTATAAAAAGGTCCTCAAAATGATACTAACTTACACTTAACTAAACCAATACCATTTGAGGCATCATAGTAACTTACACTTAATTAAACCAATACCATTTGAGTGTGTTCAACTTTATAGCTTTTGTCATAAATGTCAACTGCTTTTGATTTGGATTCTCTTAAAATTGTACAAAATTCAAGATTAAAATTTTACGAAAAAAAAAATTATTCTGACTTTCTATATAGGACCATTTTTATTTTTAAAAAGACGATATTAGTGCCCCTTATTCCACGGCTAAGGCATGAATAACACGGCATTTGATTTGGATTCTCTTAAAATTGAACAAAATTCTAAATTTAATTCTACGGACAAAGTTTCTATCACAAAAATGTGCTCTAACTTCTAACATAGGTCTCATCTGATTTTGACAAATTTTATTAAAAAAAAGTGCAGCATAGTAGTTTACACTTGACTAAACCAGTACAGTGTATCCAACTTTATGTCTTTTGTCATGTCAATTGCTTTTGATTTGGATAGTCTTAAATTGGACAAAATTTCAAGATTAAAATTCTATGGACAAAGTTTCTATCACAATTTTTTTTTGACTTTCTATATATTTTCTATCATATTTTAAACCAATTTTATTTAAAAAAAAGAAAATTAGTGTACCTTATCTCATGAATAACACTGTATTTTTTTGACTTTCTATATATTTTCTATCATATTTTAAACTAATTTTATTTAAAGAAAAAAAAATTAGTGTCCCTTATCTCATGAATAACACTGTATTTGATTTGGATTGTTTTAAAATTTAACAAAATTCTAAAAATTAACCAATTTTATTTAAAAAAAAGAAAAGAAATTAGTACCTCTCATCTCACGGCTAAGGCATGAATAACATTCTATTTGAAATTCTAAAATTGAACTAATTTTATTAAAAAAAAAAATAGTGCCCCTTATCCCACGGCTAAGGCATGAATAACACTGTATTTGATTTGGATTGTCTCAAAATTGAACAAAATTCTAAAATTAAATTTTATGGACAAAGTTTCTATCACAAAAATGTATTTATTAGATTTGGACCAATTTTATTAAAAAAACAAAGATTATATAAATGCCCCTTATACCACGTTGAGGCATCGTGGATGACACGAGGTACATTTTGTTTCTAGAAATTTTATTACTTTCATGTGAGTGTTGTTTAATTGTTCTACTTTTTATTTTTTTGCTTGAATCCTACAACATAAATCTATAAGAAATTACAATTTTAAGTTTTTTAATTTGTATTTAATGTAAAAATTGTTGAAAAACTCATGGAACACTCTGATTATACAAAAATAACCACTCAAATTTGCATATTCAACAATTTCTTGTCAAATTTCAGACAAATATCACCTAAAAATATGCCCAAAAAAAATCCAAAATAAAGAGCGTTTAGACTGCAACTTTTTGAACATATATGATTCAAACGCCAAGAATTGAACCCATAACTTTGAAACCATAACCTTCTTTGAAAGCGGACATGCACATAAAAGAAAACTCGTCGAACGAAAGGACTTCGCCTATGAGTAAGTGAAGTTGTTGGCTAAATTTATTGGTCGTAGGCTAAAGATTTTATGAAATAATGTTTTTTTTGCATGTTAAATTCATTTTTACATTCATAAATGGATTTTGAACAACAAAAAATAATGATTCATGTAAATTTATATTGCTAGATTCCGACAAAAAAAACCATTTCATAGAACAGCTAGCCAAAACCAATTTATTATAAAGCATCTTCCTTTTAACTACGTTGGGTTGGATTTTATGTTCATATGATTAAAGTGTAACTTTTTCATGGAGGAAGTGGACCTATATAAGTGTACATGGAATAGCGTAGTTCGTTATAGTGTATGGTTGTTAACCCCGAGATCGGAGGTTTAACCCCTTCTCTTAGCGATTTCTCTCGTTAATATCGATAACGAACGAAACCTCTATGCGGAGGCTCTCCTTAGCCTACGTGGCCCACTTTCTAGAGGGACTATGAAGTTTATCTATGGGTAGTGGTGAATGGTCGTTCTTAGTTATTATTTACTTTGAATTTTTTTTAAAAGAACAAGTAGATAAATATATACAAAATGGGAGTTGAGTAGCCAATCATAAACAAGAGGTTATTTAGCCATATATTGAAATTTGGGAAGTTTTTGGAAAATAATAATAAATTTAGTAAAAAACGATGAGTATAGTATTTACANAACAAAAAGTTAGTAAATAAATTTTCAAGTGACCATTTAGGATCTAATTTTGGGTTTTTTTTTTATTTTTGTAGGGATTTGTTGTCCAGGCCAGAGTTTGAATTAGGTCATAATTAGCTATAATTTTAGCGTTTAGACAAAACATTTTATTTTAGGTAGTGTTATGTTTTTACTTAGGTGTTGATTTTAAGGTTTTTCTAAGCAACTATTTTATGTTTTAAGGCCATGCTTGAAAAAGTTGTAATTTTGACCCAGCCAGAAAAATTAGTGCTATCGGTAGAACCACATTTTTATTTGGGGGTTGATTTTAGAGTTTTTTTGAGCAACCATTTTATTCTTTAAGCCCATGCTTGAAAAAAGTTGTAATTTTAACCCGGTTACAAAAAATAGTGCTACCGGTAGCACCACTTTTTGATTTGGGAGTTGATTTTAAAGTTTGTTTGAGAAGCCATTTGATCCTTTAATCCCATGCTTGAAAAAAGTTGTAATTTTGACCCGGTCACAAAACATGGTGCTACCGGTAGCACCACTTTTTGATTTGGGGGTTGATTTTCATGTTTTTTATGCAAAAATGTGGGTTTTAAGGGCTAGAGTTCTCGTTTTGAGGTCACAGTTCTCATCAAGTTGGTAACTATGTTCAACAAGTATCACAAATTGCAACTCAATTCTGAATAGACACAAGTCCACAATGCAAGAGTTGAATTACAATTTTCTTGAATGAAATCACTTGTTTTCGTTGCACTGATAGGGCTTCGATACTAGAAGCCTAATTATTAATTGTTGGTCTTAGTGAAACTCTTGTGAAGGTCAAACTGACCAATCCAAGTCATCAAATCCATCATCATCCTTAAAAACATCATTCATTGTCCTAAATGAACTGTAAACCATCAAGGTAGACTTCAAAACTTGAAGTTTGACATATCCTTACTAAGTTCCCCCCTGTCAACTGAAAGGTGAGAAGTCTATACCATCAGACATACCCCCCTTGAAAGTGATAAAGGGTAATCAAAATGTCTACGATTGGAGTCTAGAGACTCAATCTTCAACTCAGAAGACTAACAAGCGGGCTTTGATCATGCCCTGTATCATCCAATCCTAAAAAATAGTCATGTCCATAAAAAACTACAGGATAACCAATGACTTAGACACACACAAAGACCCTAAGACTCCCTTATTCAATTTTGGGTAGGTCTACAACTTAAAAAATAACACCAAATACAATTTTGCAAATGCAATTTGTTGGACCCCTTATAACACCTTTACAACCACCTTATAACTTCATTACAAAAAGGGAACCCTCTATAAAAGATTTGATAACCTCTTTTATCTCAATTACATAAACGATCATAATTATCATAAGCACAAAACAACCACCTTTGTCTTAATGCTCTTCACTTTACTTGCTAATCTTACTTATGTTAGAAAAAAACCCTTCTCAATTGCATTGTATTTACAAAGGAAAATATACAAATCATAAATAATTGAGTTGCATTTGATTCTTTATTGTACTGGATTCCTTCAAACTCAGATACAATTATTTGGGTGTCGGGTACCCAATATGGCATATTTTTAGACCCACTCTATCTCCTTTCAAAAAAATCATGACGGGTTCTTTTAAACACAGAGAAAAATGTTGGATTGTTACTGGTGGTTCTTCTCTTTCACACGCAAAAATTATGTCCTCAAGAATATAAAAAGATTAATAGAAAGTTAAAGTAAAGACAATATAATAGCTTTTAAGTGATTGATGCTTGAGATAATGGAGTTTGTGACCAATCTTTTCACCAAGGCCACGAGTTGGAGTTGTAAACAAACATTGTAGAGAGAAATCAAATATCTTGTTTCCACCTTTGTTATTAAAACTTATTTCAATTACCAGATAGTGGATAGAGAGACCAATATCGCTAAGGGTTTGTATGCTATGAGTTCAATGTGTCATCCTTCTGCTATCAATTTGAAAAATCGTAGATTTACAGAAAATTCAAAGTTGCACAGAGCACAGAGACAGTCGTACCTTCAAGAAAAAAATCATTGATCTTGGTTATTGGAGGTCCACCTCTACATTTTTGCACACTAACTTTGATCATATTGAATAGATTGCCCACTTCATTTTATTGGCGCGTCTTTCACCACTCATGCAATGTGTAGTTTCGATGGTTGTAGTTATAAATTCATCATCCCACGTATTCCTTCTTCATCTTCATTAGGGGTGTTCCATCTCTTTTATTCATTCATCACATAACTCTTTATTCAATCACCACATACTGTTACCAAATCCCATTGATCATAAACATGCAGAACCATGCTTTGATAAATTATTTTTCCACGGGCTCATAGGTATCATACATTGCTCTGATACCACTGTCAAAATGTGTAAAAATGAGAGCAAGAAAATATAGCCAAGAAAATAATACAACTAATAAGATCAAGAAGACAAAAGATGGGCAGAAAAGGAACTAAGCCAAGTCAATTAATATGTACATCAATAATGTATATATAGTACATATACCACAATTGTCCTCTAACGATGTGACTGTTAGGGTAAGATAATGAACTGAGATTAGAGAGTTTTCAACAGTTTTAACATGCAAGTGTTAAAAATTGCACTTTGTTGGCCCTAAAACTCAAACTTGACTTGATAGGAGTACATGGCTCGAAATTTCATAAGTTGCCTTCTTTTTTTAACTTGTAGAAATTGCAAGAAATTCCTCAATTTGTTTGGTTTTTCAAGCAATAGTGATTTTTTCTATTTTATGGAACTTTGTTTTTACTCTTTCATGGCTTCCATCTTCATTTCCATCTCTTTTCTTCAAACAAGTCCATGTATCTTGATGTCCATTCAGTTGCACAAGCTTTTAACATACAAGTGTTGAAAATTGCACTTTGTTGACCCTAAAACTCAAGCTTGAATTACTAGAGTACATGGTCAGAAATTTATTCCAACCCTCCTCTTCAAACACTTCAATTTATTTTTATAATCTAAATTTAATTGATAAATTTGGAATTTTTTTAATTGAAATGTTGAATTATTGGAACAAATAAAAAATAATTCAATTCTTTATAATGTGAAAACTCTAAATTTAGAAATAAGTATGTATATTTTAATAATTTGGATATCAAATTTTGTTATCCAAAAAATTCTTCAAATCATTTTAATTTTAATTTTAATTTTTAATAATTTAAATCTAATTTTTTTTTTAATAATTTAATTATATTAAAAACATTTCTTTTTTAACAATTTTTCATATACACAACATTTTAATAAAACTAAAATTACATAAATTTTAAATTTTCTACCAAATTAAAAAAAAAGATTAAATCTTATAAAAAAAAATTACCCTTATAAAAATGTCCTCAAAATGATACTAACTTACACTTAACTAAACCAATACCATTTGAGACATCATAGTAACCTACACTTAATTAACTTACACTTAATTAAACCAATACCAACACTTAATTAACTTACACTTAATTAAACCAATACCAAATACCATTTGAGTGTGTTCAACTTTATAGCTTTTGTCATAAATGTCAACTGCTTTTATTTGGATTCTCTTAAAATTAAAATTGTACAAAATTCAAGATAAAAAAAAATAAAAAAATATTCCGACTTTCTATATAGGACCATTTTTATTTTTAAAAGACGATATTAGTGCCCCTTATTCCACGGCTAAGGCATGAATAACACGACATTTGATTTGGATTCTCTTAAAATTGAACAAAATTCTAAAATTAAATTCTACGGACAAAGTTTCTATCACAAAAATGTGCTCTAACTTCTAACATAGGTCTCATCTGATTTTGACAAATTTTATTAAAAAAAGTGCATCAGAGTAATTTACACTTGACTAAACCGGTACAGTGTGTCCAACTTTATGGCTTTTGTCATGTCAATTGCTTTTGATTTGGATAGTCTTAAATTGGACAAAATTTCAAGATTAAATTTCTATGGACAAAGTTTCTATCACCAAAAAAATAAATTTATTTTGACTTGCCATATATTTTCTATCATATTTTAGATCAATTTTATTTAAAAAAAAAAAAAGAAAATTAGTGCCCCTTATCCAATGAATAACACTGTATTTAATTTAGGTTGTTTTAAAATTGAACAAAATTCTAAAAATTTAACCAATTTTATTAGTAACTCTTATCCCACGGCTAAGGCATGAATAACATTCTATTTGAAATTCTAAAATTGAACTAATTTTATTTATAAAAAAAAAATAGTGCCCTTTATCCCACGGCTAAGGCATGAATAATACTGTATTTGATTTGGATTGTCTTAAAATTGAACAAAATTCTAAAATTAAATTTTATGGACAGAGTTTCTATCACAAAAATGTATTTATCAGATTTGGACCAATTTTATTAAAAAAAGAAAGATTATATAAGTGCCCCTTATACCAGGTTGAGGCATCGTGGATGACACGAGGTACATTTTATTTTTGGGAATTTTATTACTTTCGTGTGGGTGTTGTTTAATTGTTTTACTTTTTGTTTTTTTGCTTAATCCTACAACATAAATTTGTAAGAAATTACAATTTTAAGTTTTTAAAATTGTATTTAATGTAAAAATTGTTGAAAAATTCATGAAGCATTTTGATTATACAAAAATAACCACTCAAATTTGCATATTCAACAACTTCTTGCCAAATTTCAGACAAATATCACCTAAAAATATGCCCAAAAAAAATGCAAAACAAAGAGCATTTAGACTACAACTTTTTGAACATATATGATTCAAACACCGAGATTTGAACCCTTAACTTTGAAACCATAACCTTCTTTGAAAGCGGACATGCACATAAAAGAAAACTCGCTGAATGAAAGGACTTCGCATGTGAGTAAGTGAAGTTGTTGGCTAAATTTATTGGCCGTAGGCTAAAGATTTTACGAAATGATATTTTTTTGCATGTTGAATCCATTTCTACATTTAGAAATGGATTTTGAATAACAAAAAATAGTGATTCATGTAAATTTATATCGCCCGATTCCGACGAAAAAAACCATTTCATAGAATAGCTAGCCAAAACCAATTTATTGTAAAACATCTTCCTTTTAACTACGTTGGATTTTATGTTCATATGATTAAAGTGTACCTTTTTCATGGAGGAAGTGGACCTATATAAGTGTACATGGAATAGTGTAGTTGGTTATAGTGTATGGTTGTTAACCCCAAGATCATAGGTTTAACCCCTTCTCTTAGCGATTTCTCTCGTTAATATCGATAACGAACGAAACCTCTATGCAGAGGCTCTCCTTAGCCTACGTGGCCCACTTTCTAGAGGGACTATGAAGTTTATCTATGGGTAGTGGTGCATGGTCGTTCTTAGTTATTATTTACTTTGATTTTTTTTTAAAAGAACAAGTAGATAAATATATACAAAATGGGAGTTGAGTAGCCCATTATAAACAAGAGGTTATTTAGCCATATATTGAAATTTGGGAAGTTTTTGGAAAATAATAAATGAGTATAGTATCTACAAAATAATATTGATATCTTAATTATTTTGAATTACTTAAATTAAAATTGAAAGAAAGGAACTAGTAGATAAATATATACAAAATGGAAGTTGAGTAGCGAATTATATATATAAAAAAAGAAGTTATTTAGCCATATATTGAAATTTGGGAAGTTTTTGGAACACAATAATAAATTTAGTACAAAACGATGAGTATAGTATCTACAAAATAATTTTGATATCTTAACTATTTTGAATTACTTAATTTAAAATTGAAATTAACAGAAAGGAAGGGCGCTATCTTGGAAGGTTTTCTTCTAGTTCTGATTCTATGAACATAAGAAGAGGTTTTCTTAGACTATTCAATGCAATTTGTACAGAGAGCTCTCGAACAACAGAATAATATGAAACATTAAGACTGTCCTTGTTTGGTCATTCTAGCAAGAGCCTTCTTGAGAGCGGCCAATTAGGTATCCAAGCCGGAATATTTTTTGTTTGAGTTAACAATATGGTCATGATCAATTCCTCATGTAACTAAAAGTTACTTTATGAGCATGAAATTTTCCTTGCAATTCCTCCAACGTAGTGTCATGCCACTAAAGGGTCCTACGAGTTTCCCTCAACTCAAAATA
This sequence comes from Picea sitchensis, assembly GCA_010110895.2. Taxonomy (NCBI): domain Eukaryota; kingdom Viridiplantae; phylum Streptophyta; class Pinopsida; order Pinales; family Pinaceae; genus Picea; species Picea sitchensis. Next base: position 2,483 of record SNQJ01S0043063.1, on the reverse strand, counting down.
ATCTATGGCCTTATGATAAAGGAAACAACAAGGGGATTTCCAAGAGTGGACAGATATGCAATAGATATGGGCACTCCACCTACCCAATTCACATAAAAATTGCATGTACGCAGAGACATAACATCCAAACCATCCACCAAGATGCCAACCACGGAGATAATCGGGGACTAGAGTAGAGAATCCAAAGGGGACAAGAGAATTGAAGAAGATGAGACCACACTTGATATACCGAGGAAGTCGAAAAGTGAAGGACCTGAGAAGCCGAACAAAGTATTATGCGAGGAGAGACCGTGAACCCATGAAGCTCCTAGGTTGAGGAAACAACGAGACTGCTACTTGTAGGTAACCACCGTCAAAGAAGAAGACATAGACATAGGGTTCCCAATTAATCCATGACCAAGACAGACCAAGGACCACCAAGGTTGATGCCAACAAAGCATAGAATGCTAGCCATAAATAACCCACACTGTTCCATCGCCCGTTTTTGCAAAAAAAAATTAGGTGTCACTTGGAGGAGGGTAGCATGTGGGAGATAATGGAGGGTCTTATCGCACCCTAAGTGAATTTGCAACCACTACCATACAGATGAGTCTTTCAAATGATGTGCCAAGTGTCGTGATTTAAAATTAAGAGATGTATTCTAAGGTGACCTCTTGATTAATGACTAAGGTTCCGATTTTTCTTATTGTGGCTTGGGATGCTAGTCTATTAGCTTCGACAATGTTGCTTCGCAAAACATGAAAAAAACTAATATGATAGAAAGAGAAAGTGAGATGTCTGATCCAACTTAGTGTCGAGGCCAGTTTGGCATTTGATGTATTAGATCCTTTAATCAAATACCTGATAATTATTAATGAATCCCCTATCACTATTAAGTTTTGTATGTTGTCTGCTTTAATGATTTTCAATCCTTAGAATAGTCCATAAACTTTATTCAAATTGTTGAAAAAAAAACATAAACTCCATAAATAAAGAGTTGTAGATTTTTCAAATTGTTGAAAAAAAAGACATAAACTCCATAAATAAAAAGTTGTAGATTTTCATATGAGGTTATAGATAGCCCCACACCTACCACCCCTCATTGACTTTGAAAATTGTGTTTTTTTTAATGCAACGACTTATCATCAATGTAGAGTGACCTTGAATTTAAGTTAAGTGTTTGAAAATTTTGGGAAAGCCTTAAAGCCATTCACATGGTTTTGTGATTATTATATAGGTCTTTTGTCAAGTTAGCATTAGTGATATCTAGGTCTTCTTAGCGACCTTGAATTTAATTTCATACTAACATTGTTTTGTGATTATTATATGGGTCTTTGGTTAAGTTAGATTTTCTCAGTCACCTTGAATTTAATTTCATACCATTAAAGAGTAAAATTTTGGAAAGCCTTAAAGCCATTCACATTGTTTTGTGATTTTTATACTGGTTTTAGGTTACATGTGTAATTAATTTGTAATTATTAGTGATGAAATTTTAGTTCATTCACATTGTTTTGTGATTTTTATACTCTCTTTTGTATCTATGAATGATGAAATTTTAGTTTATGTTTTTAAAGTTTAAAATTAGAAATAAAAAATTATTATGTAATATTCAAGTGGGAGGTGTGAAATGATGATGTAATTAATTTTTATTTGTAATCATTAGTAATGAAATTTTAGTTCATTCACATTTGTATTTATGAATGATGAAATTTTAGTTTATGTTTTTAAAGTTTAAAACTAGAAATAAAAAAATATTATGTAATATCCAAGTGGGAGGTGTGAAATGATGATGTAGTTAATTTTCATTTGTAATCATTAGTGATGAAATTTTAGTTCATTCACATTGTTTTGTGATTTTTATTTGTAATCATTAGTAATGAAATTTTAGTTCATTCACATTTGTATTTATGAAATTTGTATTTATGAATGATGAAATTTTAGTTTATGTTTTTAAAGTTTAAAATTAGAAATAAAAAAATATTATGTAATATCCAAGTGGGAGGTGTGAAATGATGATGTAATTAATTTTCATTTGTAATCATTAGTGATGAAATTTTAGTTCATTGACATTGTTTTGTGATTTTTTATATTCTTTTTGATTAAATTTGTATTTATGAATGATGAAATTTTAGTTTATGTTTTTAAAGTTTAAAATTAGAAATGAAAAAATAATAATAAATTATTATGTAATATCAAGTGGGAGGTGTGAAATGATGATGTAATTAATTTTCATATATTCTTGACAAGATACAAATCTTCCAATAATTTAATGGAAGAAATTGGTGATACTCTTAATTGAGTGTAATAAATCAGCGATGCTTGTTTTTCAAGGCATTTTGTACGAGTTTTACATAGTGGTTGTTCATGTAGGCATTTTTTATCGGTATTATATAGTGGTTGTTTAAGTAAAATTTTTGGATTTAAAAATTAATATTTTTAACGTATTATTATTGTATATTTCTTATTTTTGAAGGATTTAACTTATTATTATTGTATATTTCTTA
>SNQJ01S0043062.1:59662-71842 GCA_010110895.2 Picea sitchensis | reverse complement strand
CTGCTGATTAATCAATCTTTGAGAGCACTGTCTATTTGTTTATCATTTTCATGTTTGAATGCTATAAGCTGTATTGAGTTGTCCCATTGATCCACATTTACAAAATACAAAAACATTCATTTCTTAAGTTACCAAGAACCTTTGGTCTGCAACCACAAAGGGTTTCTTGGAGAGATAACACCACCTATCATTCATGATCCAGAACATAGTAGTCAAGAATCCCATCCATTGCTAATGTGTGCAAGAACCGTATGATTAACTAATAATTTATACCCTTAATTATGAGCTATCATTCTTTACTATCACCGTTTTCTTCTAGTGCATGTAGATTTATATTTGAAGTTGGAAATATTAGTGAAGAATTCAAGAACTACTTCCATGCAAAAGATATCTACATTCATCACTTTATGAGCTATCCCAATATTGTTCCAATTGTGGATTTTCGAGAGGTGATTAGATCCCACATTTTATTTAACTAGTTTAACCACAACTTCAAAATGAAACTCCTAAAATAGTAGCAAACATCGATAGAATTAACCTTCCAACATTGTATTGTTAACCAAATACTTGACCACTAAATTATCAATGGACAACTTGAAGGACTGGTCCAAAAGATAATACTTTAAATTTTGTAGCATATACGCCATCACGAGGCGTTTGCATTTCATGGTTGTGTAATTACAATTTTTTTCTAGAAAATTACCTTGGGTGGTGTAGCATGTGTTCTCCTAGCTATGCCAACATGTTCCCAATTCAATGGTAGTGGAATCCTGTTGGCACAGGGCCAGACCCAAGGTTCAATGCTATAACAACACACCAACAAAACCCTAACTACCGACCCTTCCAACAACACCTGCGAAGCAGATGAAGTCTCACCCGAGGTAGAGGCAGGGGTGGTTGCAAGACTCAGGTGTCTACAACCTTAGCTGGGACACAGATCTGTGATTCTAACACTTAATAAAGCACTTAGCACTATTAGTTCCTCAATATGCAGTCAATATCCACTTCACTGATAAAACAGGGCTTTGCAGCATTCACAATGATCTAACATATTCAAGAACTTAGCATATGTAAACTAGATCAGATCTGGTGGATCGAGCACTGATCCTATTCATGTCTATCAGATCTAATTTTCTTCACATTATTAGCACTAAGCACAAGAAGATCTATTTAATCATCTCAAAGCACTTAGAAATTAACACATCAATGCATCAAGGCAAGGCACAAAGAAGAACAACATAGTATTTACATGGTTCACCCCCACCCTGGGGCTACGTCCACCAACTCTTCTTCTTTATTATCTTCTCCAATAAATTACAAGCACAGAGCCTCAAAAACCTTACTCCACATAGGACAGAAGATCCGCGTAGCTCGCTAGATCCCTCTTCCTTGCGTTACAACACAAAGCCTTCTACAACTTCTTACAACGACTTGCACTTAGCTTCTGCAAATCTCACCTAGGCATAAAGCTATTACAAACATTACTTGAACTTAGAATACATCACATAGATGCCGATATATCATATCTTGTTCCTTTACATTACCTAGCAATCTATTTATACATTATAAAATAGGCCTAAGCATGGGTAAAAACCCATGGGCCGATATCCCAATCTCATTACATATTCCCAAAAACCCAAAATGGACCCAAAAGAGGGCCAAGATCCTGTGATCTCGTCTCTGTCTTGCGCTCCTTCTTAGACAACCTGTCGAAGTCCCAAAGTAGGTCACATGACCAAGAATCTCCCAAAACTTGGTCAAGGGCCAACAGGCCCCCAACACTCACTTGTGACTCGTCTCGAGTCACTCTGGTCTGATACGTTTTTCCTCGAATGCCTTGAACTTGGATCAAGCTAGTTCAACCTACTATAATGCTCTGGCTTCTTACTCAGTGAACTCCTGGATCATTGTGTCGTTCATTGGACCTTTTAGATGTTTTTCTACTGTGATGACAACCTGTTCTAGCTCTGCTCCTTGGTTTTCAACTTCGGTGAATAGTTGGCATGCCTTCTCTTTCATTGGTTGAATTCGTTCAATGACTTTCATTACTTTACTTTGAATCATATGAATCTGTTTCTGGGAATTGTGATACTCTTGAGACCTCTACATTCTTTCAATTGGTAACAAGGCCTTCAGCTGCGCTTGTAGCGTATCTCCGTGCTGATTTGCTTCCTTGAGTTGCGACTCTAATGTCTGTAACTCTAGATTCTCCATGAGGTTTTCATATTTCTGAGCACTCCTGTTACTTAGCTTCTTGCATTCCAAGGAAAGATATTTTAATCTTCCAACTGTGCTGCGGGTAGTTGCTTCCCTTAGGTCTCTTATATCTTGAGGGGTCTCGGGCATAGTATGAAGTTCCATATCTGTGATGCGTTGCTGGAGCTGCTGGATTACTTCTTCAAGTTGTGCCACCTGTTGTCGAACTCGTTCTTTAGTTTTCAATTATATGACTGGCATAGAGAGAAGTGCTCTGTGAACCCTTTCCTTGACTTCGAGTTGATTTGCGATCAACTGTTCCTTGCTTTGCTGTAACTGTGCTTTTTCCTTATCCCACTTCACTTGCAGAGCAAGATTTTCCCATTCTGTAGTACTGTACTACTCTACAAGGTCACTCTGTACTTGTGCCAAATCCTGGGTGGCTTGCATTGTCTCTTCCTAAGCTCGTCGAAAGTGAGCTTCGACTGTGTTGATGATTCGGTGGAGTTGAGCTGGCTCATCTCCCATTTCTGGTGTTCCTACTATCAGAGGCACAGTGAGTACTATGCAACTAGACTGTAATGCTTGCTTCACTCCTTGGAGCTCATCCTTAATCCGATTGAACACCTCCTCCTGTTTAGCTTCTTGCTTCTCTACGATCTCCAGCGAAGCGTCATTCAAGGCTGTTACAATGAAGTCGAGGTCATTGGAGTTGAGGACAGTCTCGAACTTGGTCCTGGTTGCTTTCACTTTATTCCTAGATGAAGGCTTCGGCGGGGAAACCTTCCTTTTCTTTGAGGGGTCCTCTTCATCCCTAGGCGGTGTATCCTCGCCTCTCTTTTTTTCAAATTCTACACCATTTATCTCTCCACTATCACCTCCCTACTCAGGTGAGATGGACGTAGTCTTTACTGAGGTATTGTCTATATCCTGAGGCTCTTCATGCTTCTTTGTCTTGCTGGGTCTAGGTGTATCATGCACAGGTTCTGGACTATCTATATGAGAGATCTCTGCGGGGTCTACTGAAATGAGGAGGTCTGCCGTACACTCCTTAGTGATTTCTTCCAAGTCATCCTCCGTCAATTTGTAATATGATTGTAGTTGTTGTTTGTGTTGATTAGCGTGCGCTGTAATATAGATGAACTAGTCGTCCGCGCTGAATTTCATCAAGGGCCTCAACCTGTGGAGTGTGTTTGGGGTTATGCGAGGCATAGACTGGATGGCGATCTTCAGTTGGTTGTAATATGTGTGGAGCATGACATTTGACTGCCATTGCTTGTTCATATCATTCGAGTACCAAAACGTACTGAAATTTATGGCTAGAGGTTCAAAGGGCTCGATGTTCGGGAAGGTTACACCATTCGGCATCTCCCATGCGATGAAAGCGATCAGGATGAGAAGCCAATTGAAGTGGAACTCATATCCTTGATCCTATGCTTCCCTGTAGTCCAGTTCCAACTGGTTCACTAAGTACTTCAACCAATTCATTTGTAGGCCCTCCGTGCACTTTCCTGCAAGGTCGACTACAAATCCGGTCACTTGGGTGGGCTGGTTCTTGCGAACTAACTTTCCTGCGATCAGTTGACAAGCCAGACACACTTCCTGGCAATGGAACCATTTGTTGGCATAGGGGCAGACCCAAGGTTCAACGCTATAACAACGCACTAACAAAACCCTAACTATCGGCCCTTCCGAAAACACCTGCAAAGTAGATGAAGTCTCACCCGAGGTAGAGGCAAGGGTGGTTGCAAGAATTAGGTGTTTGCAACCTTAGCTGGGACACATATCTGTGATTCTAACACTTAATAAAGATCTTAGCACTGTTAGTTCCTCAATATGTAGTCAATATCCACTTTGCTAATAAAACAGGGCTTCACAACATTGACAATGATCTAATGTATTCAAGCACTTAGCATATGTAAACTAGATCAGATCTGGTGGATCAAGCACTGATCATATTCATGTATATTAGATCTAACATTCTTCACATTATTAGCACTAATCATAAGAATATCTATATAATCATCTCAAAGCACTTAGCAATTAATAAATCAATGCATCAAGGCAAGGCACAAAGCTAAACAACACAGTATTTATGTGGTTCACCCCCACCTTGGGGCTACATCCACCAACTCTTCTTCTTTATTAGCTTCTCCAATAAGTTACAAGAATAGATCCTCAAATCCTTTAGTGTGCACATGAAAAAAGATCCATGTAGCTCGCTAGATCCTTCTTCCTTGCATTATAGCACAAAGCCTTCTACAACTTCTTACAATGACTTGCACTTAGATTTTGCAAATCTCACCTAGGAAAAAATCTCTTACAGACCTTACTTGCACTTAACATACATCACATAGATGCCGATCTATCATATCTTGTTCCTTTACATTTCCTAGCAATCTATTTATACATTACAAAATAGGCCTAATGTTATCGGACTAATCAGTAGGTGCGAACACTAACAGATCTCCCTAGATCCACCTGGATCTAGAACAAAATAGGACAGGACATGACTCTTTTCCCTAAGTTTTGACCATTGAATTATCTAGTACGAAGGAACAAGTAACATACCTGTGAATCACTTCCTAGGGTATCTGTTGCTCCCGCTTCGCTCCAGTGCTCTCATGAGGTCAAGACAAAGACAACACAAACCAACCAAAGTGAAGATAGCAAAATATATTCAACTGTCAACTTATGTGTATGATCAAGGAATTACACAATAAAGTGAGAATAGATTTATGGGAAAAGGACATGCCACTGTATCATATTAATTGAAAGTAGAAGATTACAACCTGATCGCCTTGATGTCACAAGCTCCCTTTCGGTGGATCTTGTCTCCAACACACACACTTGCTCAATCCTTGTATGATGAATATCAAATCCTCTTGATAGACTTGCTAGAGTCTCCAAGCTCCTGTTCAAGCTAAGTCCTTCACACAATTCTTTCACAAATTCTCCAATGAATCTTGCTTAACCTTTTCCATGATAATTCCATCAATATATAGGAGAGAATGAGATGGTTACTAGGATAAGAATGATCTCACAATATTAGGGAATCTAGTACAAGGATAACCATTCGAATGCCAACCCATTATTCTAGAAGATTCCCTTCTAGAACCATCGAGAATTCATCTTTTTCCAAGCTTTAGAGAAGGTTCGCACCCTAGCTATGTAGCACAGTGTGATAAGTTCGTACCCTAGCTTAAGGCAGCCTGTGAGAATGGGTCATTCTCGCACCTTGGTATATTAGCAACCTGCGAACTCTCTTCAAAAGTATGTTTTCTGGGAAGAGATGAATGCCTATTTTCTTAGAAGAAAGTTCTTATGAGGAGCCTGAGTACACCATCATCAATACACCATCATGATGAACAAAATCATGGGTAACAGAATTCCCCCCAAAGTATGAGGCCGGAACCAGTGACAACCGAAAGACTTTGTAAACTGCATGTGTGTGTCGGAAAACAAGGAGCTCACCTAATCGGAAACCTGTGAACAATGAAGGATCTGCAAAATATCATATATATTAATTCTGAGGTAGGCATTCCCATACTCAGATCACAGACGGATGACATTGTAGACATAGGTCATGGCCACCAATCATACACTGTGGATCCATGCCATCAAAATACAGTATAGCCACCAGGAATACACTATGGATCTACGCGAGAAAATGCAAATTAAGACGACATAGCCACGAGAAATACAAAGTGGATCTATGTGTCGCACCTTATACATACTCCATCGCAACCTAGACAAAGAGATAATATCCAGGGTCTTCAATCTCATCGCCCAAAAGTACGAATCTAACCATGTGATTACATGTGTTGAAGTCGAACATGGTAGAAACCACTTGATTACCGGTCATTGATGAAATTGTTAACAAGTGCGAGGGAAATAACCATTAATGTCAATGACTCCCAAGGTACTCTAGTAAAATCCATCGAGTGTGAATAAATGAGTTTAAGTCGAACATTCAACGAAATATTTCGATCAGGGGTCAATGATGTAAACCCACTGTCGAAAGCGAGGAAACCTGCCATTGAGGCATGCAAGTTCCAAGGTACCAAAAATTTCTAAGTCTTGATTCTGGATAATGAGCTGAAGTCGGCGGAACAAAACTCGTCACAGGAGGGCCTTGATGTATCCCCCATCAATGACAAGAAATGAGTAACAGATTTTGAAGGTGAAACAAAGTATGATGTAAGTTGAACTGGACACAGGGAAGGCCGAAACAGAGAGAATAGACAACTGTAGATGGCCGACTCAATAGAGGTTTCGGATGAACTTCTCTTGAACATATGAATGACACAACCAATGATTTGGAAACATTGACTCAAATACGACACAAGGAATGACCTTGTAGCAAATTGAATGAGAGACAAATGGATTTCCCAAACCGGCTTCAAATAATGAATAGGGGGTGTCATGTTCAAGAGCGACACTTACTGCCAATTAATATGAAGATGATAACATATCCCTTTCCCAAATTTTCCCCCACCATTTATGGCGAGTACCTCTTTATTTTTACGCAAGCTTGAGGAGGATAACATATGATTGTTGATATAAGCTTATCCTTCGGATAAGTCCTTCGGAGTATGTTTAACGAAACCTAAGAAGGAGTGGTTTGGTCCCATTAGAGGCCTGTCGATGTTTGTTTAACGAGTCCAAAGATAGAAAACTCGAAGGTTTTTCATGATTATAGAGTCTGGAAAAACACTTAAAAGAGAACTCTCTCAGTTCCTTTTTCGTAAAATAGTCTGATGAGATCAAAAAAGAGATAAATTATCGCTCACCAAACGCTTTCTTCAAATACTTTATCGAGCGTGAAAATATCAAGGTCGCTCGACTATCTTTTCATGTTTAGAGAGTCTGAAAAGAGATTAAAGAGGACTCCAGGGGGGTTCCTTTTTCGTATAACCATGTTGAGCCCGAAAAAGTGATAAAAGTATGCTCGATCGCGTTCTCATGTATTTTCGAGCATGGGAACGGAAAAAGGCCAAGCTCGAGGTTTTGTGCAAAAAACCATGAAAAAAAACAATCAAAACATGTGATGAAGAAGAAAAAATATGTCTGCATCCCTGTACATGACCATCGAAGTCGTTATGCTTGCAAAAGTTACACTCAAAAGGGAATTAGGGTTTAGGTTTTGATAAATAAATAATTATAAAAATCCAAATAACATGGTAAAAGTAAATATAAAGAAATAAAAAATCTTTTTACCATATCATTTTCACTTTACCACTATTTGAGCCCAAAAACCCCTCTTTTACCCTCGAAATTCGGCATCATATTGTGGGAGTTACGAGCATCTATTCGATCAGCCGTCAACGACAGTGAGGTAGGCTCTTTGTCCTCTAGTCTTTCATGGTTTAAATTTTCATTTTCATTGGTAAAAACACATTTTTTGAGTTTATTTTGTGAGCCATTCTTGCGCTCATCCATTCTCGCAGGTGGGCTACACAGGACCTGCGAGAATGGGTCATTCTCACAGGTGAGCCCACAGTAGCCTACGAGGTTCTCGCACTGTACCTAAAGGGCACCTGCGAGAACCACAATTTTTTTTTTTTAAGTTTTGCCCAATGAAAGAAAACCAAATTGTGAGTAGAGTTACTAATATTCTTTTTGTGCTTCTTATGCAGGTAATTGGCCATCACAATGGTTTTGGAATGGTGCAAAAGGGAGCACAAAGAAGATAATACCATTGCCGGAAATCATCCACCCACCATTGCCGCTTTGAGGAACTGTGGTCTTCTGAAGTACTTTCGTATCCCGGGCATGAGGGCCCAAATCAGTTATTAGAGTACCTTATGCATATGTGGGATCCCGATCAGCAGGTATTTCATGTAGGGGTCCACACATTGTCCTTATATATCGAGGACATTTACTTCTTGACTGGATTGTCACGACGTGGGTACCACGTGAGCTTGACTGGTAGCAGAGGTGGTGGGCTGCCCATGAGTGAGTATTGTTGCTTACACTGTGTTCCCGAGGTGGAGAGGAAGAAAGGGAAAGTAGCTATTTGGGGAGTACGGGATTTGACCCTCCATACTATCTTGTTCACCATAATTCAGATGGCTGGGAGCTCCGCTCCTCACATGGAACTACAAAGTTACTTCCAGTATGCCGTAGAGTGTACTGAACCTCGGGTTTTTAATTGGGCAGATACAGTGCTTCGTAGCATGAAAAAGTAGTTTGACCAAATGCAGACGAGGCAACCTGAAGCAATTCGGGTACAGATCTTTGTTAGTGTCCTTCTTTCTCAAGAGGGTTCCATTACTGAGGTTGTAGGTTGAGTGGAATTTACTGGCTCCCAGGGATCCAAGAATGCTGAGATGGTGTCAACTCATGGCCCGGCATGTAGCTAGACCAATTATCAAGTATGATGATACTTTCTTTGACTGGTTGCGACCACAAATGTTGATGGTCGACAATTATGCTTATGCTGGGTTGGATTTTCGAGGAGATCCGGACTTATTACTGCCAGAGGATGCTCAGTGGGGGGAGCTTGGTAAGAAGTACACACATTTTTTTCCTTTTTAAAATGTTTTTTGTGAATTTGATCATATGTAAATGTTTTTATATGTTCGTCCAAAGACTAAATAGAAAATTCGTTGTTGATGACACAGATGTTGGACCTTACCGACCTCCTGGTACTTCTCCCATTCAACGTCAAGGAGAGGTAGCACCAGTGCCACGATGGGATGTCGAGCATTATCAAGCAGTGGAACAAAACCTGGAGGGTTTGACAGCAGATATTCCAGACATGCCTCTTGGAGAGGTTCCACGACGTCATCAGCGTCACACAGTAGGAGTGTCAGATTCCATAGGCCAACTGCTCCGTAGGGTTGCCTGGGCAGTCGTATGTTACCATGAGAGTCATCCATGACGTCATTTTGTAGAAGCTATGAGCTTCAGATTTTGACATTTTGGTCTTCGGACAAAACGTTTTTGTAAAAAACTCTTTTGATCGTTATATATACATACGACTTCTACCGATTTATCTTGTGTTATGTGAAAATTGCTATGATTGATTTATAAATGATCCAAATGTTTGTCTAATACATAGTTAGCCAATGCATTAGTTAATGTATTTAGACATCTAGGAATATGTTGATATTCAATATAATCAAAATAACGTTCCAAGAGGTGAATTCACAAATACACCCGTAACAAAGTAGGACCTCGAATAGTATAGACATTACTTAACTGTAGTACTACAAGCTGCGAATCGAGTCGCACAACCAATTGACAGATTCCGAGCGAGATAGCATCAATCAACAATTAGATAACGACGCTATACTCTGCAATATTGTTTGTCGCACAACCGAGACACACACATCATAAGGAGACACGTTCGTTTGTAGGGGCGTAAATTGCCCATGCAACAGAAGCAAGGTTCTGAGTACTTTGGCTAGAACCATCAGCGAAGCCAATATAGGGCAGCAAAGACTCTGACATCTGGAAATCAAACACAACATCACATAACGGCAGAGACCAGATAACGACAAAAGCAAGCTATAGTAACACACAAGAAGTATGATACAATAAAAATACAAGTACTCGTGCATAGATGATCTTATGCATAGTAGTTCTTCAAGTACAACCCATTCCTGGGTTCACTCAAAGGGATACCATCGTAATCTACTAACTCATAAGATCCTTTTTCAAAAACTCGTCGAACGATATAAGGACCTTGCCACATGGCTTCAAATTTTCCAGCTCCTAGCATATCTCGATATTGTTCATAGAGGAGAACGAGATCTCCTTTGGAGAAAACACGAGGCTTGACATGTTTGTCGTATTGGGCCTTGACACGTTTTTTCTGAGCTTCTATGACTAGGGTGGCATCGCGTCGAGTTTCATCTAATCACATAAGATACAATAGACGTTCTTCCTCAGTAGAAGTTTTTGGTAGGAGTTCAATAGCTAGTTTTAAAGAGGGTATCTCACATTCAATCGGGAGAATGGCTTCCAAACCATAGACTAACCGGAAAGGTGTAAACCCAGTAGCGGACTTGACGGATGTCCGGTAAGCCCACAATGCCGAAAACAACATTGTGTGCCAACCTATTTTGTGAATCCCTATCATTCGTCGGAGCATAGTTATGAGAACTTTGTTAATTGCTTCGACTTGGCCATTAGCTTGTGGGTAATAGGGTGTTGAGTTTTCATGGCGAAGACCCAACTTTTCAGTAAGTTTGGACATCATGAAGTTTCTAAAATGGCTACCATGATCAGTGACGATAGCTTGGGGAACACCAAAACGAGCTATGACATGATTAAAAATGAATAATGTTGCGGTATTTTCAGTGTTGTCAAATGTTAGCATCGCCTCGACCCATTTTGTAAAGTAATCAATGGCTACAATAATGTATCCATGCCCCCCATCTGAGTGAGGGTGATATGTCATGAAATCGATGCCCCATTTCGCAAAGGGACCAAAAGAGACCACAGGGTGAAGAGGAGAAGGATGTGACCATATATTCGTATTATAGGTCTGGCAAGCATGGCATTTTTGAATGGCGATTATGAAGTCTTTAAATAAAGGAGGAAAAAAATACCCTACTCGTAAGATCTTCTAAGCAGTAGCATACCCAGACATATGACCACCACATGCTCTAGAATGGAATTCATTCAGATCTTTCTCGGCTTCGTCAAACGTTAGGCAATGTCAAAAAACAGAGTCAATCCCCCAACGATAAAGAGTATCCCCGAGGATAATATATTGATGGGCTTGATATCATATTCGACGACGGTCAGTACTAGACAATGTTGGCCGGAAAGTCTGGGTTTGGAGATATATGATGATATCACCATACCAAAGATCATCAATGATGATGAGGAAAAGGGATTCATCAGGTAATGAATCAGTTGCTACATTTTTTGTTTTAGAATAGGGAAAGTCGCATATCAACTCGGAAAATAATAAGGACTTCTTAGACTTGGCGTGTTAGAATTCCAAGTCAAACTCCTGGAGTATCACAATCCATTTGGAGTATTTGTCCCCTAGCAATTGACATGTGAGAATGTGTTGCATAGGGTTGCAGTTAGAAATCACTGTAGTTTTGCGCGAGAGGATATAGTGCTGGAAGCATTGGATGGCTTGAATGACAGCCAAGGCCAGTTTTTCGACATGTAAATACTTGATTTCAGTATGCGTTAGACTGCGACTCAAGTAGTAAATAACATGTTCGTCGTTAGCATCATCCTCTTGGATGAGAACCATACCAATGGTGTAATCCAAGGCAGCAAGGTAAATGAAATAATTGTGACTATAATGGGGGGGAAAGAGAAGCGGAGCACATATTAGGGTTAATTTCAAAGCTTCAAAAGCATTGTTGGCAATGGTATCCTAGACGAACTCTGAACCCTTTTTGAATAGCTGCGTAAATCCACTAGTTATCTCGGCATAATTTGGGATAAAATGACGAAGAAAGTTTGCTTTCCCCTGCAAACTTTGTAACTGGCGAAGTGTAGAAGGAGGAGGGAGATTAAGTATCACGTCAACCTTTAAAGGATCCATCCGGATCCCTTGACACGAAACGATAAAACATAGAAGTCGGTCGGATTCCACGCAGAAAACTCACTTATGAGGATTCAAACGTATATGATAGAAATGACAGTGGATGAAAATGGCTAGAAGGTGGGTTGGGTGATCGACTCGGTGCATTGAATGAGAGGGAAAATCGTCCAGATATGGTTGAACAATATGCTTGATATCATGGAAAGAATAAGACATAGCGCGTTGAAAAGTTGCACCAGCGTTCTTGAGACCGAAAGGGAGTTTTTGATAGGCAAAAGTACCCCAAGGACAAATAAAACTAGTATTATGTTGATCCTTGGGAACAATGTTGATTTGATTATACCCGGAGAAACCATCCATGAGAGAGAAGATTTCACTTTCGGCGCAATCGTCGACAATCTGATCGACGAAGGGGGTAGGAAAGTTGTCTTTGGGACAAGCTTTGTTGATATCCCTATAAT
>SNQJ01S0043062.1:0-41406 GCA_010110895.2 Picea sitchensis | reverse complement strand
AATCATAGAGGTGGTATGTTGAGGTAGAAGACGCTGAAGGCGGAAGATCGTTGATGATGCGAAAAGTCCTGTTGACACCTGAGAAGGAGGTGGAGAGTTCAGTCCAAAGGACCAAACTTTTTAGGATTGCTTGCAAGACCAAGGACAGGGTATGCAAGGTCATTGTAGACAATGGTAGCATGGATAATCTCGTATCTGCAGAGATGGTAGAGAAGCTAGAGCTGGAGACGACTGATCATCCAAGCCCATACAGAGTTTCGTGGCTACAAAAAGGACACCAGGTAACTGTCACTAAACAATGTTTAGTTGAATTCAAGATAGGAGGATACAATGATAAGATCTTATGTGATGTCATTCCTATGGATGTTTGTCATCTATTGCTGGGTAGACCATGGCAATATGACATGAATGTGATTCATGATGGGTGAATGAACACATACACCCTGGAGAAGAATGGGATGACACACATGTTGCTTCCTATAAAAGGATAAAGAGGTGAAGCCGAAAGTAAGCAACACAATACTTCTCATGAGTGGGAAGGAACTTCTTACAGAGGTTAAGAAGAAGGAAGATCCACAGTTCATTGTGGTCAGAAAACCGAGGATTGTTCTGACTAGCATGAGGGTGGATGATTTACCAGAAGAAGTTCAAGAACTGTTGGAAGAGTTCACTGACATCATAGTGGATGAATTACCTCATTCGTTGCCACCAATCAGAAGTGTGTATCATCATATTGATCTCATACCAAGAGCTAGTTTACCAAATAAAGCTGCGTATAGATTGACGCCGCAAGAAAATGAAGAAGTCAAGAGGCAAGTCCAGGATTTGATGGACAAAGGTTTGGTCAGGGAAAGCTTGAGTCCATGTGTTGTTCCAACAGTACTCAGTCCAAAGAAAGACGGAGGCTGGAGGATGTGTACTGACTCGAGGGTGATCAACAAGATAACCATCAGGTACAGATTTCCATTGCCGAGGATGGATGATCTGATGGATTACTTGAGTGGAGCAAAATATTTTTCAAATATTGATTTGAAAAGCGGTTATCATCAAATCCACATGAGAGAAGGTGACGAGTGGAAGACAACATTCAAAACAAACGAAGGGTTGTATGAATGGCTTGTTATACCGTTTGGCTTAAAAAATGCGCCGAGTACCTTCATGAGGTTGACGAATGAAGTCCTGAGGGATTTAATCGAGAAATTTGTCATTGTGTGTTTAGATGACATACTGGTTTACAGTAAAATAGTGGCAGAGCATCTGAAGCATTTGGCTACAGTGATGCAGAAATTACAGCAAGAGAAGTTGTTGATAAACATGAAGAAGTCATCATTCATGAAGACGGAGCTCATTTACTTAGGGTTTGTTATTTCGGAAAATGAGTTGAGGATGGATCCAGATAAGGTGGAGGTAATCAAGAATTGGCCATCACCGAAGAATATATTTGAGGTGAGAAGTTTTCATGGATTGGCTAGTTTCTACCAGAAGTTCATCAAGAATTTCAGTGGAATCAGCGCAGCAATGATGGATACAATGAAGAAAATACACAAGTATTTTCACTGGACTGACGAGGCTGAGAAAAGTTTTAACCTGTTGAAGAGGAAGATCACGGCACAACCAGTTTTGGTGTTGCCGGATTTCCAGAAGACATTTCAAGTGAAATGCGATGCAAATGGATTTGAAATCGGGGCAGTCTTAAGTCAAGAAGACAGGCCGATAGCATACTTCAGTGAGAAGCTGAATGAGGAAAAAGTAAAGTACTCCACTTATGATAAGGAGTTTTATGCTATCATCCAGGCATTAAAGAAATGGAGAAATTACTTGATCCCGAAGGAATTTGTCTTATACAGTGACAACCATGCATTGAAGTTTGTGACTCAACAGGAGAATTTGAATCAGAAACATGCCAAATGGGTTGAGTATATGCAAAATTTCACTTTTGTGATTAAACATATTTCTGGTACTGCTAACAAAGTGGCTGATGCTTTGAGCAGGAAGTGTTTGTTGTTCCAGGAGTTCAGAGTCAAAACGTTGGGTTTTGATGATCTCAAGGACATGTATGCTGATGATCAGGATTTTAAGGAGGCGTATGAAGCAGCTGAGAATCCAATTCTTAGAGATTGAAGCCAGTGTATAGAGTACATGATCCAGAAAGGATTACTGTTTAGAGGTAATCAACTGTGTATTCCGAAATGCTCCATGAGGGAGAAATTGCTAAAGGAGAAACACAGTGGAGGATTGGCAGGGCACTTTGGTCACGACAAGACGTTCGCAAAGATGAATGAGTCATATTTTTGACCGGGAATGCGAGAATATGTCAAGAGATTCATGGACAGATGCAGAATTTTCTAGCATTCGAAGGGAAGAAGACAAAATGTGGGGTTTTATCAACCATTGCCCATACCAGAGAGACCATGGGATACAGTTAGCATGGATTTTGTATTACAGTTTCCAAGAACACAAAGAGGTGTTGATTCAATCTTTGTGGTGGTGGATAGATTTTCCAAGATGGCACACTTTATTCCGTGTCAGAAAACTAGTGATGCAACTCACATTGCGAACCTGTTTTTCAAAGAGGTCATTCGACTTCATGGATTGCCAAGAAGCATAGTTTCGGATCGAGATACTAAATTCATAGGGCATTTTTGGAGGACCTTATGGAAGAAGCTGGGAACTAACTTGTCATTTAGTTCATCTTATCATCCTTAGATGGATGGACAGATAGAAGTGGTAAACAGAATTTTGGGAGACTTGCTGAGAAGCTTGGTGATAGAACACCACAGCCAGTGGGACACCATATTACCACAGGTAGAGTTTTCTTATAATGACTCAGTTAATAGGAGCACAGGGCAGAGTCCATTTCAGGTTGTCTATGGCATGCAGCCGAGAGGAATTTCTGAGCTGAGGGATTCAGAACAAACTGTGACTAGGAGCGCTAGTGCAGAAGATTTCGCAAAAGCGATGAAGGAACTTCACAGCCAGGTGAAGGAGCGACTACAGAATTCAAGTCAGGAGTATAAGCATAGAGCAGATCAACATAGGAGACAACTTCAGTTTGAGGTTGGTGATATAGTTCTGGCACATTTGAAGAAAGAAAGGTTTCCGAGAGGAACATATAACAAGCTGAAGATGAAGAAAATCAGGCCATGTAGGGTCTTGAGTAAATTTGGGACGAATGCTTATGAGATTGAATTACCCGTTGGGATCGGGATTTCTCCAATATTCAATATCTCAGATTTGTACCCATATAAGGCTGAGGAAATAGAGACTGGAGATGAGCAGCAAGTGATCCAGTGGACAAAGAAGATGCCAATTGTAGAGAAGCCACAGATGGAGTGCATACTGGACAAGAGGGTGAGTAAGAAGACCAGGTGAAAGCAATACTTTGAGTATCTGGTCAAATGGAAGAACCATCCAATTGAATATGCCAGCTGGGAGAATGAGGCAGAGATCCAGAAGCATGGACAGACTGTGTGTGAGCTCATGGACAAGAGCCCATGAAAATTTTCAAGCGAGGGAGTATGATGCAGGAGCATCACCTACAACAAGCGAGCCAGCGCGGAAGCGGAGGATAGTTGGACAAGCGTCAACACAAATTTTGAAAACACCTTGGAATTGTTGTGCAATCTTAAATGAAGCCAATTAAGAAGAAGCGCACTTGTAAATGCAAATGGACCTTCAGCGGATTTTCTCTCGTCCTTAGTAGGTAGAAGGCATTTAAAGTTGGTAATGCAGGTAGATAGAATTTGATTCTAGATTAGACAGTTTAGAGCGCAAGAGGGAAACGGGATATAGACACCCTCATTGTGCATTTGTAACATTATGGAAGACTATGAGCATTGCTGGAGAGAGCAAGAGCATGCAGAGAGCTGTGTAAGAACACCCATGTACTGATATTTGGATTAATAGAAGAGATTGATTCAAATTCATGGTTTTTGTGTTTGTTCTCTGTGTATTTATGCTGAATGATATGCTCATGAATGTTTGCTTCATGTTATACATTTGCTTTATGTGTTGTGTATGTGATTTTATGGTTTGAGTTTGAAGTCTGAGAGGAAGGAGGGATGAGATTCAATTGTTTCTCTATTTGAACCAGAGAATTCCTGCAAGGAGTGCAGTTGAAGTGTCCGCAAGGAGTGCGTTGACAAAGGGTTCAGATAGAGATAGATTTTGTTCTCATCTCTACAGGAGTACAGTTGGGCATAGGAGCCGTGCAAGGAGTGTGCAGGCCAAGTGAAATCTCAGGGTTGTGAAATTGAGTGAAGTGTGGAGAGGCTGCTGCTGCAAGTGTGCGCAGAATTAAAGGGATTCAAGCACTTGAAGTGTTTGAAAGTCTGCCGCAAGGAGTGCATGTAGGGATCTTCTGAAAGATTCAGAGTTGGAGAAAACCCAGGAGGTATAGGACCTTCGAGAAGTCATCGAGAGAAGCACATGGAACTTGTGTCGTGAAGCTTGTAAGAAGGCGTCATAAGTTCGCGCCGCAGGTGAACAAGTCTTCGTGGAGGAGTACTTGGTTCATTTCACAGGAATCATCAAGGAAAGATAGACGGTCGAAATTCTCTGAGGAGATTTCACGAAATTCCGTGAGCCATTAGATCTCACAGAGGTGCAGGGTAGATACAGCGAAGTATTTCCAAAGGTTAAAGCTCAGGAGGGGCAGGACCGTAGATTCGAGTCACAAGGACCGTCGGATTTGCACGTGGAATCATCTATCGGGGTTTCGTGGGTTGAAGTCCCGTGAATATAGTAGCAGGAATCGCGATATCATGAAACACGATATACCGACAGTCAAAAGATAGTGTGGGGCCACAACAGATTCGGTAGGTGGACATGTGGCACACCTTATCGAGGTTTCGCAGCGAGAAGTTCCGAAACAATTGCATTAGGATTCGCGATACCGCGAAGTCTGAAATGTCGATGGAGTGAAGGATCGTTGAATAGTCAACTCGTGCGTGCGTCAGGGTTTCGACATATCGGGAGTTTTGGAGTCGGTAAAGTGAGTTGTTTGATATCGCAAGTGGCGAAATCGCGATAGAGAAAACCCCGATAGGAGAAAGTCAGTGTTGACTGGTTGTCAGGTTTCGGAGACTCGAGAGGCCTACGCCCGACCATTGGATTCGTGAAGTCGCGAATTCCGATCCTCCGATTTGTAAAGAGGGGATCCCACGAGGATTGTTGTGGGTGCAGATTTCCCGATAGGGAAATAGAAGGATCGTTTAGAGTTCTTCGGGACATGGAGGAAGGAAAGATCCTGTGTGTTGATATGGACCTTCCGACCCGCGGGTTGCGAGGAAGGGCATCGACGTCATAGAACAAAATTGGATAGCAAATCTATCATATCTCCTTGATCATATATTTCTTGCAAGATTCTAGTCTTTTTACCTCTTAATCTTGGTCTTAATGATTCAAGTGTAGGATTTGAGTCATAACTTACTTGTGGACTTGATGTTTCTCCTTGCTCAACTTGCCTTTGTGTTTTTTCTTCTTGTGGAATTCTTGATGGTATTCCTCCTTGCTCATTTGATTGTTCTCCTTGACCTTTTTCTCTTTGTTCTTCATATAGTATTCTTGTACATGTAATTGTCTTGTCTATATTGCCATCCCATGATTCTTCCTCTTTGAATACAACATCTCTACTTACAGTGACTTTCTTGGTTATAGGATTAAACAACTTATATTCCTTAGATTGTTCATCATAACCAACAAAAATGCATTTTTCACTTTTATCATCCAATTTACTCCTTTTTTGTTTAGGCACATGTGCATATGCAATGCAACCAAATACTTTAAAATGAGAAACACTATGATGTTTACCACTCCATGCTTGTTGAGGAATCATGTCCCTCGCAATTTTTGTTGGACACCTGTTCAATATATAAACTGCACAAGCTACTACTTCAGCCCAATATTCATTAGATAGATTCTTTCCTTGCAACATGCTTCTTGTCATCTCCATTATTGTACGATACTTTCATTCTGCAACACCATTCTATTGAGGTGTATAGCTTGTAGTGAATTGCTTCTTTATTCCATGATACCTGCAATACTCCAAAAATTCATTTGAATTGTATTCTGCTCCTCTATTTGATCTCAATATCTTAATGGATAGGCCACTCTGTTTCTCAACCAATGCCTTGAATTCCTTAAACTTGTCAAATGTTTCAGATTTGTGTTTGAGGAAATAAACCCATGTTTTTCTACTATAATCATCAATGAATGTTAGAAAATATATGCTCCCCCCTAATGATGGTGTTTGCATTGGACCACATAAATCTGTATGCACAATTTCTAAAGGTGCCCAAGCTCTATATGACATTTCTTTTTGAAAGTTTTTCCTATGTTGCTTGCCTAGAATACAACTTTCACATGAACTTATTGGTGCTTGAATAGGTGGTAAACCTCTTACCATTTCATTTCTTTGCAATAAACACAATCCTTTGAAGTTTATATGGCCATACCTCAAGTGCCATATCCATGATTGATCTTGAATTGATCCCTTGAAACTTGCTCCAATCTTCTCCATCATTTCACTTTTCATGTGAAGTGGGAACATTCTGTTGCTTGTTATTTTAATCTTTGCAATCACCATTTTACTAGGAGGAATATCATGTATAGTGCATACATTATTCTCAAAATCAACTCTATAACCCTTTTGAGTAAGTTGTCCCACACTTATGAGATTATGCTTCAAACCAGGTACAAAATAAACACCAAGAATAGTTTTATTTCCAGTCTTTGTTATTACATTAATTGCACCTTTTCCCATGACTTCTACAATATTGTCATTACTGAATTTAATTTGTGCTTTAACTGATGTATCCAAATCCTCAAAAAACCCTTTATTTCCAGTCATATGGTTACTACAACCACTATCAAGAAACCAAATATTACTTGCATTTTCTTGAGCTACATCACATGTAATAAATAATGTCTTAGAACTACTCTCAGAGAAATTTGCATTATGCTTTCTCATATCTGCTTGTTTCTTTTGGAATTCATTTGCAAAGTGACCATACTTCTTGCATTAATAACATTGAATCTTTGATTTCTCATACCTTTGTGATGCCTGATTGTTATTGCTTTCCCTTGAGTTGAAATTTTGATTTCTCCTTCCTCCTGGGTCTTGATTCTTTCTTTCTTCTCTTTGAAAATTATTTCTTCCTCTTCCTCTTCCTCTGAATCCTGGATTTCTTTGCCTCTACCAAATGCCATTTTTGTTTTGAATGCATTCTCCAATGAGTTATTGTCATTCATGTTCAACCCGTCTTAATAATTTTTCAAGGAGCCAACCAACTCATCCATAGAATATGTAGTCAAATCTTTAGATTCTTCAATTACCACAACTATTGCATCAAATTTTCTAGGGAAACTTCTTAAAACCTTTTCTACAACCTTCTGATCTGCTAGCTCATCACCATTTTTTTTTATTTGATTAACCAAATCCGTAACACGATATGTAAACTGATCTATTGAATAAGAATCTTTCATTTGCAAGTTTTCAAATTCTCTTCTAAGTGCTTGGAGTTTGGAAATTTTTACCTTACTAGAGCCTTGATATGTTGTCTCTAGAATGTCCCATGATTTCTTGGCTGTAGTGGTTGGTTTAATCCTTCCAACAACTGAATTGTCGAACGCTTGTCCAATTATCTGCAAAGCCCTTTTATTCTTTTGCCTATTTTCATCAAGCTTTTTCTTTTTATCAACACTCAAAATAGACTCTTCTTGTGGTTTAGTATAACCATTCATTACTATATTAGATAAATCATATGAATCAAATACTAATTTCATTCTAAATGCCCAATTATCATAATTTTTCCCAGAAAAAAATGTTGGAATCATACGTTGCTGATACATGCCTGATGCCATTCTCTTTTAAAAAAAATCAACNCCCCCCCAAAAAAAAAATTTCAACAAAATAGACAAGAGATTATAGTAAAAAAAAGTTGAGTGCTCTTTACAAATCTTCTTGGAATTTCTTCCTTCCCAGCTCTATGTCTTCAATCACCCCGTTTGTTTTTTTCTTGTTTAAAAAGCAGTCCATGTCCCTCTTATCGCGTCTATCAGTGAACTTGTCAAACTCCTACAAATGCTCCGTCTCTTTGAATTCATATCGGCGAATTCTCTATCTCTCTGTCAATAGGCGACTAAGAGTATACCTCTGTCGTCTGCTCTAATAAAATCGGGCTACCTTTGCTGCCTGCTCTAATAACTTGGACTAGGGTGAATGAGAATGTAGAAGTGTTGTCTCTTGCAAAATTTCAGAGGACCATGCTTCCGCTGCATGACTCTTCTAGCACTGCATAAACTCTTTTCTTAGTGACAAGGAATCTCCTCTTAGGATCCTCAGAGGCGGATCTTCTCTCAGCGTCAACTGGGCAACTGGGCCCTCTCAGTAACGACTAAGCACTAGTGGCAGCTTATGGGGCTGTGTTCTGCTTCTAGAATGCTCGTCGAAAATGGTCTCTCGTTCCTGCTCTATTGGAAGACGCTCTTGGTGGAGAGATAAAACAATCTCCTCCCACAACTCAGATTCTACCAGCACTTGGCCACATGGCCACTCTTCCAACTGGGAGCACCTTTACACAAAATGCAAGCCGATCTTCATGTTGGGTGACTTGCTTCTTCTCTCACGGGACTGTTAAATTCCTCAACCTTACAACACTCACGCATTCTCCAACTCTCACGGTCCTCACAAATCTCACTGCTCACCTCGCTCTGATACCACGATGAAGTGGGACAAATTCTTATTGCTCAATGAATAAAACAAATGCATCTGCCTTGTATTTATAGATGCCATGGAAGGCTCTCGAGAGTCCAGAGAGTTCTCGGAGCGTCGGTGAATATTTCGGTGGAGGAACAATCTGGTAGTCGATGGAAGTTATGGTGGTAGGTAGAAATTAAGTCTTCCAACTGGATCCAAACAAGTGTAAGTATTTATCATATTTAAATTTTATTTAGATTTTCTGAACATTCAATTATATTCAATTTATTATAATATCTATGAGAAAACCTATTAGTATAATCTGTGTGTCAAAGAGAAAACCTAATAGTAGTGCCAACAATATTGATCCATTTATATTTTCTAAATAACATCAATTTCATTTTATGTGGGTTGCTTGTATTGTGTTTTGACATTGGAATTTCATTGCAGCTCAGTTGTTAGCATTTTGTTTTAAATTGAAATTTAAGGATGTATCAAATAACTTTTATTTCCTTCTTTTTAGGTTTCAATGTTGAAGAATATTTATTTTTTCAAATTGTTTCTGAGACTTACATTGCTTAGTCTTATAAATGTGCCAATTTTTTTTTATTGTTTTTTAAAATTTAGGGTATCAACTTGCATTCACATTGTCGGCGTTGAAAACGCCTTCAAATGCCAAAAACATTGTAATTAGAGAAAAACCAGGGTTTGGTCGTTCCATAGGGACTTTAGGGGGTTTGATTCCCTTGTGGCAAGATTAGGGATCCAGAAAGAGAAGAGTGGTTGGAGAAATAGGGTCTATGAAACAAAATAACTTGATTCTGAAGAGGACCAATTGCAAAGGATGTTGGCTTCCATTCAGGATTTCATCAAGTGGGAGAGTAGGGATTTAGTGATTTCTTCTCCTTCAGGTGGGTTTAACAGTGGGAAAATAAAATAATGTTGATGAAGAATAAGTAATCTTAAAACGTGAGGTAGAGAATATTGACTGGGCTAAAGATGCAGCTTGTCTCGGTCTCCCTGATTCTGAAGAAGAGGATGGTGACGATATTAATGAAGATGAAAGAAATCCCAATGAAAAATAGAGTGCAGGAGCGAGAAAGGCCAATAAATAAAGTGATGTTTTTCCCTGTATGCATTAACTTTGGTATAGAGTGATGTTTTTCTCTGTATGCATTAACTCTGGTTTTGCATTAGGCATGTTTTTTCATAAAGTGATGCTTCATGGTTACATAGGAAGAATTATTGTACCATCTTGTTTGGTGGACTCAGTTGCTCATGAAGGGAACTGTTAGGGAAGGATGAAACGTACATTGGCTAAGATGCCACAAGAATGGACATTTTAGTTTAATTTTTACAAAAGGAGGCCGAGAGAATCGAGGATTTACCAGACGTTCATCTCTACGTATGTAGACCTTCCTCTCCTTTATGTATGTTTATAAGAGTAGTAGCATCACCAATGACTTGCTTTGTATTTAATTTACAAGAATTTTAGGCTTTGTTCATAGAATATAAGAGTAGTTGCATCATTGGTGGCTTGCTTTGTATTTGATTTAAAAGATTTTTAGGCTTTGTTCTCAGAATCACGTAAGTGTATTCATTCAGAGATAATGTTTGTATTTCCACTTGGACTTACAGGTTACATCAATCACGTTGGGATGTTAAGGCATTGAATTTGATCTTGTGATTCATAAACACCTCCATAGTGCAACAATTTGAGGTTTTGTTCTTGGACATGTACAAATGTTAAAACTAATAATTTATGTCATTGATGTATTTATGTTTTGAACCACTCGTAGTTGCAACAAGTTGCAACTCATCATTCTATGGTTTTCTTGCTATGGAACATAAGACACCTGCATGCATCAGATAGGTGGGTTCCATATAAGGACTATAGTTTGTCTTTTTAGGCTTTTGGAACCCGTGTTTTCTGTAATTTTAATAGCAGCATACCTCGAGCAGGTTTCCATAACAGCCCTACATATAGAAATTATTTTGGCTAGGTTTCCATTTGAGGATTATAGTTTATATGTTTTTAAGGCTTTGGAGCACTGGTTTTCTGTGAGTTCCATATGAATGGAATCGACAATGCGATGCCCCATGCAGTCTACTCTACATAATGCAGTTTCAAATATTGCGCACCAAACAAGATACACGACAGAGTTCTGAAGACTATTGCGTACTGCACAAACTGCTCAGTTTTCTATGCATTATGAATACACACACTTAATGAAATGATTTATGAATGAGGAATAACACAGTGCTATGCTTAGCACAAAAACTCAGAAATAAGACAGAAACTTGTAAATACTCAAAATGATTTATGTTAATGAACTTGGGCGCACTGTGCACGATTACAAAATACAATGACTAGATGAGCTTTGGCTCAAATGACTTCTTCTGTTGAATTTACAGACATAGAGCCTGTGCTCAGACTTCTTCAAATCCTCAACTACTCCTGGTTCTCTACTGTTATTTCTACCTCTCTGTTGTGCATCTATTCTCCCGCATCTATTATGCATCATCCTACTAACTAAGAGACTCAGACTTATAAAACTATGACCGAGACTTCCTATAGAAGCTAATACTTACTCAACATTAAAGACTGTCATTAATTTGATTGATTCTTCAACCACTTAACTGAACTCGAGAAGATAGAGATCGGATCCATTTATAGCTTCACTACTCACCGACTGACTTTTGAGTGACTATGCACTTACAGACTATCTGAGTGACTATTTCGGCTGACTGACAGATTGCTGACAAAATGACTGACGAAAAAATCGGCTGAGATGTGAATATCTCACTGACTTGTAATTACAACTTCCAACACTCCCCCTTAATTATAAGTTGGCAAGATTACAAAAGAAAATTACATCAAAAATTGAGTTTACAATTTTACTGTCACTCATATGTTAATGTGGAGACTCCTAGACTACTGCACAGATGTTGAAATGCATCTCTCTCCAGAGCCTTTATGAAAATTTCTACCACTTGTTCTTTTGACCTGCAAAAATCTAAACAGATCTCTTTGTTATTCACCAATTCTCTGATAAAATGATACCTTGTATCAATGTGCTTAGTTTTCTTGTGAAACACATGGTTCTTTGATAACATGATGGCTGAATTGTTGTCACATAAAACTGTTGTTGGTTCAAGTTGTTCCTACAACAAATATTTTAACATTATTCTCATCCATACTGCTTGACAAGATGCGCTTGTAGCTGTGACGTACTTTGCTTCTGCTGAAGAAAGTGTCATTATGGGTTGCTTCCTTGATGCCCATGATACCATACATGTTCCAAAATGAAATGTGTACCCAAAGGTACTTTTCTTGTCATCAATGATGCCTCCACAATCACTGTCAGTGTATCCATATAGTTTGAAATTTTCTGAAGTGGAGTACTTGATGCCAAAATATTTTGTTCCATTCACATATCTCAAGATTCTCTTTCCTTCTTTCCAATGTGATTCTTTTGGAGTTTCCATTAGATGAGGCTCATTCCATACATAATATCAAGTCTTTTCGTTGTGATATACATAAGACTGCCTACCAGTCTTTTAAATAGTTTGGGATTCACTTTGGACCCTTTATCTTCCTTGCTTATTTTCAATCCTGTTATGACAGGTGTTGGTGCTTCTTTTTAATTCACCATATTGAATCTTTTCAATATTTCATTTGCATACTTGGACTGTGTGATAAATATACTAGTTTTGGACTAGTTCACCTCTATTCCCAGAAAATATCTCATAAGCCCCAAATCAGTCATTTCAAATTCATCCTTCATGACTGACTTGAATTATTCTATGCCAAAGTCACCTGTAAATATCAAATCATCCACATATAAACAAACAATTAACACATTACCTTGTTGATTTGATTTGATGTATAGTGTTGGCTCATTTTCACTTCTATGAAATCCATTCTGTGTGAGATAGGAATCAATGTGACTGTACCAAACTATGGGAGATTTCTTTAATCCATACAGTGATTTCTTCAATCTGTACACTTTGTCTTCTTGTCCTGGAACCTCATAACCTTGTGGTTGTTCCATATATACTTCTTCTTCTAAGTTTCCATTCAAGAATGTTGATTTTACATCCATCTGATAAACTAGCCATTTGTACTAAACGATAATAGCTAGCACAGTTCTGATTGTGTCCATGCGCGCAACTGGTGAAAATCTTTCATTGAAATCAATTCCAGGTTGTTGTGTAAATCCTCTTGCAACTAACCTTGCCTTGTAATTCTGTACATTTCCTTTTGCATCTTTCTTGGTTTTATAAATCCACTTGACACTTATAACATCCTTGTCTTCAGGTACATTGACCAATTTCCATATTTGATTGTTCTCTATGCATTTGATTTATTCATCCATGGGTTGTGCCCATACATCATCTTTGACTACTTCTTCAAAGTTTAATGGATCATCTATTTGTGAAAACAGGGCAAAAGCTTAAAATGAATTTGTTGCGTATTCGTTATAGATGTCGTGTAGAATTCTTGTTTTTCTTGGTAACAAACTTGTTAATGTTGGATCTGGAGATGTAGAACTAGTTGGACTGCTTACTGGTGTTTGTTGCACTCTAGGTGTAGAATGCACACTTGTTGTTCTTACTAGATTATTTTGCATGGTGATTTGCGTCACAGTGCTAGGTGTAGAAGGGATTGTGCACTAACCTTTGCATGGTGTTCGAACCACTTCTTCTTCTGTGTCATCATGCTCCATTGGATGAATAATTTTGACTGTCTTTGTTATGCTTCCATTCCATGCTTCATTCTCCACGAACTGAACATCCTGACTGATTATGAATTTTCTTGAGACAGGGTCATACAAATTTTATCCTTTTGTTTCTTCAGAATACCCAACAAAAATACATTTATGTCCTTTTTTGTCCAGCTTCCTTCTCACTTCATATGGAACATGTGCATATGCGACACAACCAAAAAATTTTAAGTGCACCACATTATGCTTTGAACCTATCCAGGCTTCTTGAGGAATTCTATTCTTCACACTCTTCGTCGGACATATGTTCAAGATGTATACTGCAGTTGCTACTTCCTCATCCCAATACTCATTTGAAAAAAATTTGGTTGTCAACATACTGCACGCTATTTCCATGATGGTTATGTTCTTTCTTTCTGCGAAACCATTCTACTCGGGTGTGTATCACACGGTAAATTGTTTGTAGATGCCATTAACTTTAAAAAAGAGATAGAAATCTCTTGAGATGTATTCTCCTCCTTTGTCTGTTCTTAAACACTTGATGTAATAAACACTCTATTTCTCCACAAGTGTTTTAAACTGTTGAAAACAACCTAATGCATCAGATTTATGCTTTAGGAAATAAATCCATGTCCTTCTTAAGAAATCATCAATGAATGTTAGAAAATAAGTATTGCCTCCTATAGATGGAGTTTGCATTGGTCTACAAATGTTTGAATGTACTATTTCCAGTGGAGCTCTTTCTCTGTAAGACTTTCCAACTGGAAATGATTCTCTGTGTTGCTTTCCGAATATGCAACCTTCACATATCCTTTCTAGTTTTTCAATCAATGGTAATCCTTTTACCATATCCTTTGTGTGTAGCAGCTTCAGACCTCCAAAGTTCAAATGTCCAAATATGAAATGCCATAACTAGGAATCATCCTGTATTTCAGATTGAAATGTTTCCCTTATCTCTGCACCATTTTCTTCTTTCTTGATACTATGCACACTATTTTCTTCATTGGCACTGCGCGCACTTTCTGCTATAAATGTAGTGTCTATCTGCACACTTTTTCTTTTATCAACAATTTGTGTTGTATTCTTCTTCTTGGTTGGCTTCAATGCCAACGAGAACATCCTGTTACTTGTCATCTGGATTTTTTCAATAAGTAGATTGCTTGGGCATTTATCCATGATCACACAGTGGCTATCTTCCATGTAGATTTTGTATCCTTTTTGTAACAGTTGTCCCGTGCTCATCAGATTATGCTTCAAACCAGAAACATAATATACATCAGTCATAATTTTTTGTTCTCCTTTTCTGGTTAAAATGTTTATACTTCCTTTGCGTAGGACAGTGACTTGGATACCTGTTCCAAGTGTAACCTTGGTTTGGACTGACTCATCCAAACTAGAAAATAGTTCTATGTTTCCTGTCATGTGATTACTACAGCCTGAATCTAAGTAACATATGTCACATGAACTTTCTTGAGAAATATTGCATTCAACTGGTCACACTATATTGGAAATTTCTGCAGCGCTAGGTATTGCTACATCGCGCGCCATAAACATAGGGAGAGTTTGGTTATTTGTGTTGTGTGGCTGATCTTGACTTTGATTGTTCTGATTATATTGTCTCTTCCTGCAGTCATATGCATAATTTCCATACTTTTTATAATAATGGAATTGAATCTTTGACTTGTCTGTTCTCTGACAAATTGACTGACTGGTACTTGGGTTTTGACCTCTTCCACCAGTATTTCTAGGATTTCTACTGCATCCATCTCTGACAGAACTTCTTCCTCTTCCTCTAGAGTTGGCACTCCCTCTTTGTAATGTCCCCAAGGCCGAGCCCTATTGTAAATCTTGCATTATGAATTGTAATTATGTTTTCTAGGCTGGTGAGCCAAGTTTATATAAGTTGGTGGGCTTATGTGTTATTAGGTCGGAGAGCCTAAGTGTTAAAGGCCAGGAGCCTTCTTTTGTATATGTAATCATGCAGAAAATTAACAAAAATATAAACACTGCTGCGTGCAGACCGACCACGATGAATGAGTGATGGTGGACTAAGCTTCCACAGATTGGGTAAGGGATTGGGGGCTGGATGGTTGGTAAGAGGGGCTAAGTGTTGAGCCTAGGGGATTATGTCCTTGGGAATAATATTTTAATATTGTTCCAAAAATACATGTGAAATGTATGTTTTTATCCTAAGTTCCTGGAAGGGGAACATGTGAAAAAGGGAACACATGTTATGAAGTGCATGCAGCTTCATGGGTGACAAGTGTCAACCCAAGCACATGCAGTTAAAAGTGTGGAAATGAGCCATGTTGGGGGTTCCGCTTCCATTCCCATTGATTGTTGCGTAGGTTCCTCCTCCATTCCACCATCGATCGTCTGAATGTGAATCTCGTCTGACCTCTGCAAGAATACCCTCATGCAATTCTGAATTTGGGGGAAAGGTTTGTGTTTGTTTCGGGGGAAGCCAATACACCCTCTGTTCTGAACCGTCGAGACTGTGTGTGGGATATTTGTACACCTTGCACAGTCCCGAAACCATAACCGTGAGTCTATCCAATAATTTCTGAGCCTGGTTGGTTTGAAGTATGTGTCTGTCACCTGTTTGGGAAGCTCGTGTCTGTTTTCCCAGTTGATTGTTGTGGCCATGCAGTGCTGGACTGTGCGTAGCTTGTTGGCCAGTGTAAGTTCATGCTGAGCCTGTGTGTAACCTCTCTCCAGGTGAGGGAGGTGATTGTTGTTGGAAGAGGCAGGTTTTCAGGCCTGTGAGTAGCTATCTCCAAGTGAGAGAGTTTGTTGGGAAGTGGTTTTCTCCCAGAGAGAGTCCAGCACCAGCTACGGAGCTCTGAGACTTCCTGATCTAGCATGTTGTCGAGACCCAGAGAGGGAGGTGAAGCACTGATGGACTATGCTTGTGAGGGTGAATACTCTCGGGTGGAACAGGCATGTGGGGAATGAGAGTTCATGATTAGTGGGCATAAGAAGGCATCCTGGGAAGAATCCTTCCAGTGATTCTGTGCAAATTTCCCTATAAACTTAGCCTAGACTAGGATTCTTTGCCTTGGGTGGAGCTTAGTCCTAGCTCAGGGGTGACCCACTACTGAGCTTGATGAGTAGCGTGGTCTAAGGTTGGGAGGTTCATGGAAGGCCTGCACGTGGTTGGTGGAATTACCACAGTTTCAAAGATAAGTGCCAACTTATGCTTAATGTTATGTTTTGCATGCCTGTGATGCTTATATGTACCATGTATTCTGTTGTGCATATGAATTATTGTTAAAGACAGGGATTATTTATGTTAGCAGTAATCTTGTGCTCACTCTGATTTTAAATGTGCTTAATTCGATTTAAATGCATGTTATATATATAAATAAGTATGAGATTGTTGTTTTTCACAGTAGCGTCTTCCCGACCAACGGGTTGGATGACAGTCCGGGGACCATTACAGAATGGTATCAGAGCCATGGTTTCAATGCTAAGCCTGAATGGGCCGGATAAGTGGCCTTTGGATCGAGGTTTTGAGAAGAAATTATGTCTGGAGGACTAATTTCAGATCTCAGAATGTTTTCTGAGTGTCAAATGGATACTTGACTGTATTACAAAGCTCAGGAGGTGTAACGATATTATAGAAACCACAGCCGGTGTGGTATATGGCCACAGGGAGAGAGAACTCCACACCAGAAGTGTTGGATCCATAGAATATGTTCAGGAGGAAAGGAGAACCCTCACAACCATCAGATCTGGAGAACGTACACAAGGATTAACACCCTTTGGAGTTGCATAGGAGAGTGGTAATTGTTGTACGTGAAATCCCGAAATATTCGAAGACGGAGGAACCAAACCGAAATCCTGAAATGATCTACACCGTAGATCGTAGGAGGATAACTTGAACCATTGGATCATTTCAGAATTCGAGGATTGAAATGACGAGAGACTTGGAGTCACTACATTGCAAACTCCCAGTTACTGAAAATCTGAAACCCCGAAATCCCAAAACATCGAAAGGATCTGCATTGTAGACATGAGAGAGGTCTAACCATTGGATTTCACTTGGAAGGGACGTGGGAACATGGATGTGTACCACGTGTCAGTGGGTCAAGAAGAAAAGAGAGAGTGGTGGGACCCGATGATGTCACCATAGGTGATGTGGACCCTCTTAAGTGTGCCACTTGCCACTATGGATGTGGGAGACAATTGTGCTCTGTGGACCCGGAGGGTAAAGGAAATAGAATTTTCAGAATTTGGGGATTGGAGTGACAAGAGGTTGGGAGTCACTGCATCGTGAACTCTTGGGTACCGAAGACCCAAAAACCAAAGTGTTGAAGTTCCAAAATCACTACCTTGGTGGACGACAACTGCGCTGTGGGCCCGAAGGGTAAGGAAACCAAATTTTCAGAATTCAGGGATTGGAGTGACAAGATGTTGGGAGTCACTGCATCATGAACTCCTAGGTACCGAAGACCCGAAACTCGAAGTCCCGAAGTTCCAAAATTTTCGAAGATAAAATAACCATCGAGGATTTAACTGTTGGATCCTCGTGGACTGAAACCCCAAAACCTGAAGTCCCAAAAGTGAGTATGAGAGTCTCGTGGACCGAAACCCCGAAACCCGAAGTCCCAAAGTCTTGAAAATTACAGAGCCAAATAGAGCTTAGAAAACTTAGTGGATTCGAAATGTTTTTCTTATTCACGTTGGTTTATGAATGTCGAATTTTTATTAAGGTTTTAAGGCCTGACAAACTTCGGTTGACTGCACGTTGTGTGTGCAGAGTTCAACGAGTGTCAGGATAGATGAGAATCGATGCGGAGTATAGAAATGGAAGAGGTGCAGATTGCCTTTGATTCATAGGATGAAAGAGAAGGAAGGGATGTCAACTTGGGAGTCGAAGGATCGAACTCCAATGGGCATAGAATAGAATTGGATAAGGAAGGGCATAGGATGAAAATCATTGAAGGATTGCAGAAAGAAGCCCAGTCTCACTGAGCCGATAGTCAAAATCTCATGAGGGTCAGGGATTGGCAGGGTGAATTCAACATAAAGATGTTGAAGAGCTTGGAAAGAATAGAAAAGAAATTTTAAAAGGAGAGTGACTCAAACAAGACAGAGAGTCGTAAGACCCCTGAGAGAAAAACAAGATCCAGGAGTGGTAGCAGACATCGTCATCGCTACCCAAAGCATTCCAGTAGCGAAACACACAGTAGTTCAAGACCATATCCTACCAGAAAGAATAGAAGATCTGAAGTGGATGAATTGAAAGGGGAGATGAACAAGATTAAGCCTCCTACGTTTGAAAGAGAACATAAGAAGGAGGAATATGCCGAAACATGGTTGCTTGGCATGAGGAAATATTTCCAATTGTAGAATTATTCCTCTCATGTAGAAGGAAGAATTGCGATATATCAACTAAAAGGAAAAGCATCCATGTAGTGGGATAAGCTTATGTAGGTGCAACAAATTAGAGAGAAAGATATCACATGGAAGGAATTCAAGAGGTATTTTGAGAGGAAATACCTGACTAAGAGATACTATGACCAAAAGATGAAGGAGTTCTTTGAACTCAAGCTGGTCAACATGACCATTGAGGAATACGAACGAAGGTTTTTGGAATTACTGAAGTATGTTACATTCATCAAAGATGAGGCTGTCAAGATTCAGAGGTATCTGAGCAGACTGCCACCTTCCATTGGTGATAAGATTCAGTATGATGTTCCTAAGACTATGGAAGAAACAATAAGAAGAGAGAAATGCTTATATGAACAAAAAAGAGAAAAGCCTACCTTTCAGAAGGCTTGGGATGACCAAAAGAAGTTTAAGAAAGAACAAAGGAAGAAGGGAAACAAACCTCCCTTTTTCAGAAATAGTCCTCAAGGACATCCATCGCTTAGAGAGTTGAGAATGGCTGAAGTGGGGGAACAAAGGTTGAGACAGACACCCATTCAGTGTTGGGGCTCTAAAGAGAACCACAAGTACAGAGATTGTCTCCATAAAAATGGAAAAGAAAGAGTTGTCCATAATGTTCAACAAGATGAAACAGTGGAGGACATGGGTAGTAGAATGCCAAGGATCTATGTGGCCCTGGACAACAAGCAAACTGAATTTCAGTCGCACATAATTGAAGTGGAAGGTATGATTAACAACCAACCATTTACTATTTTAGTTGATTCAGGGGCTAGCCATAGTTATATAGACCCTAGAGTGGTATAAAGTTTGCATTTGATAAGAAGCAAACATGAAAAGTCTTGGTTAGTGAAGCTAGCTACAAGAACCAAGAGGAAAGTCATGGAGTTAGTCAAGTCCTGTCCTGTAGACATGAATGGACTGAGCACAAAGGCCGATTTGAACATTCTGTCGTTGGGCTCTTATGACTTTCTAATTGGGATGGACTGGTTGGACCAACACCATGCCATCTTGGACTGCCAGAACAAGGAATTCATTTGCTTAGATGAATAAGGGAATCGAAAAATAGTCCAAGGAATTCCTAGAGTTGTTACTGTTAGAGAAATCTCAGCAATGCAACCGAAGAAGTGCTACAGAAAAGGTTGTCAATTGTTTGCAGCCCATGTGGAGGAAGCATCCAGAGATGAAGTCTCAAATATTGGAGACCATTCTGTACTAACAAAGTTTGAAGACGTATTTCAGGAGGTACCTAGACTACCTCCGAAGAGAGATATTGATTTCTCTATAAATTTGATGCCTGGAGCAGCTCCAGTGTCGAAAGCTCCTTATAGAATGAGTATGCCAGAGATGAAAGAGTTGCAATTGTAGCTTGAAGAGATTCTAAATAAGGGGTACATTCACCCAAGTGTGTCACCTTGGGGTGCGTCAGTCCTGTTCATGAAGAAGAAGGACGAGACATTGAGGCTATGCATTGATTTCAGACAGTTGAATAAAGTAACTGTCAAGAACAAGTTTCCTCTGTCGAGGATCGACGATCTTTTTGATCAGTTGAAAGGTGCGAAAATATTTTTGAAGATAGATCTCAGATCAGGATATCACCAGGTAGGAATAAAGGATGAAGACATCAGCAAGACCACCTTTAGAACAAGGTATGGTCATTACGAGTTCATAGTGGTACCGTTTGGGCTGTCAAACGCACCTGCTATTTTTATGTGCTTGATGAATGGTGTATTCATGGACTGTCTAGACAAGTTTGTCATAGTCTTCCTGGATGACATTTTGGTGTATTCCAAGTCAGAGGAAGAGAATGAACAACACTTGAGGATGGTGCTGCAAGTGCTGAGAGAACACCAATTGTATGCCAAATTGAGCAAATGCTCGTTTTATCAAAGGCAGATCCATTACTTGGGTCACATTATTTCAGAAGAAGGGATCATCGTGGATCCTGAGAAGGTTGAGGCCATCAGAGAATGGTCAGTGCCAAGGAATGTGGCAGAAGTTATATCCTTTATGGGTCTAATGGGCTATTACAAAAGGTTTATCGCAGGGTTCTCAAATATATCTCACCCTATCACTTCCTTGCAAAGGAAGGAGAAAAGGTTTTAGTGGACTGAAGATTGTGAGGAACGTTTCCAGCGATTGAAGAAGTTGTTAACCAGTGCTCCAATCCTGAGGATTGCAGATCCAAATGAAGATTTCATAGTATGCATTGATGCATGCAAAGAAGGATTGGGAGGGGTCCTCAGTCAGAATGGATTTGTAATCTCCTATGAGTCCAGGAAATTAAAAGAGCACGAAAAGAACTATGCAACCCATGACTTGGAGTTGGAATCCATAGTTCATGCTCTGAGGAAATGGAGGCATCACATCATGGGAAGGAGGTTTGAACTCAGAATAGACCATAACGGTCTGAAATATTTGTTTGATCAACCAAACCTTAAATGATAGACTAAGTATGTGGCTGGAATTTCTGTGTGAGTACGACTTTGATATCAAGCATATCAAAGGGAAGGAAAACAAGGTGGCCGATGCACTCAGCAGAAAGGTGCACAACTTACATTCTTCATCCATTAGCATGTACATGATTGATATTAAGGATAGAATTTTGGAAGCTGCAAATGCAGATTTGCAGTACAGAGATTTGGTAGCAAAGCTACAACAAAGTGAGAGACCACAGAAAGGGGAAGATTACACCTTGGAAGCTGATGGAATACTGATGTAAAAAAACATAGTGTACATACCCAATGACCAGGGTTTGAAGCTTGCAATTCTAAGAGAAATGCATAATGTGGCTTATGCTGGACACCCTGGATATCAGAAGACTATGGCAGCAGTCAGGAGCCATTACTTTTGGCCGAGTATGAAGAGAGAGATCGCTGAATACATTGCCATATGTATGGAGTGCTAGAAAGTTAAAGCTGAGCACAGACACCCAGTAGGGTTGCTGCAAACTTTACCCATTCCTGAGTGGAAGTGGGAGGTAGTAACGATGGATTTTATTATGGGATTGCCCAGAACAAGAAAGCTGCATGATTCGATCATGGTGGTGGTGGACAAGCTTACCAAAGCTGGCCATTTTATTCCATTGAAAACTACTCACAAGGCAACAAATGTTGCTGATATTTTCATAAAAGGAAGTGGCACGATTTCACGAAATTCCTAAAACGATTGTGTCCGACAGAGACCCAAAATTCACATCAAATTTATGGAAGGGATTGTTCAAAGGATTCAGAACGAATCTGAACTTTAGTACAACTTATCATCCGGAGTCTAATGGACAGATAGAGAGGGTGAACAGGGTAATAGAAGACATATTGAGAATGTATGTGATGGACAAACCATCAAGATGGGAAGACTACTTTCACTTGGTAGAATTCCCCTACAACAATGGGTATCATACATCGTTGAAGATGAGCCCATTTGAAGCACTTTATGGAAGAAATTGCAATACTCTAGTGAGCTGGGATAATCCAGCTGATAGAGCAGTAGTTGGGCCAGAGTTGCTCAAGGAGATGGAGGACCAAATGAAAAAAATTAAGAAAAATTTGAAAGCTGCCCAGGATAGGCAGAAAAGTTATGCTGATAAGAACAGAACCCACAGAGAGTTCAAAGTGGGTGATCATGTTTTCCTAAAAGTGAAAACTAACAGGAGTTCCCTGAGGTTGGGAAGTTGTGCCAAGTTGGTAGCCAGATTTTGTGGGCCATTTGAAATCCTAGAAAGAATTGGTTTAGTTGCATATATGCTTGCATTACCTACATATATGTACATAATGTGTTTCATGTTTCATTCCTTAAGAAATATATACCAGATGCTAGTCATGTTATCAATTGGAATGTGATTAAGGTGGAACAAGAAGGTGTCCTGCAAGTGCATCCTGTGCGCATATTGGATAGGAAAAACAAACAGCTCCGAAATCGAGCTATAGGGATTGTAAAGGTCCAGTGGACTTGGTATGGTCTTGAGGATGCGACATGGGAGCATGAATATGTTATGCGGGTAGAGTACCCGCATCTTTTTGAAAATTTTGAAAAGCTTGCAGATACAGTGTAAAGTTGCACTGAGGATAGTGCAAAAATAAGGGGAGGGGATTGTAATGTCCCCAAGGCCGAGCTCTGTTGTAAAGCTTGCATTATGAATTGTAATTGTGTTTTCGAGGCTAGTGAGACAAGTTTATATAAGTTGGTGGGCTTAGGTGTTATTAGGCCAGAGAGCCTAAGTGTTAAAGGTCGGGAGCCTGCTTTTGTATATGTAATCATGCAGAATATTAATAAAAATATAAACATCACTGCATGCAGACCAACCACGATGAATGAGTGATGGGGGACTAAGCTTCCACAGAGTGCATAAGGTATTGGGGGCTGGATCGTTGGGAAGAGGGGCTAAGTGTTCAGCCTAGGGGCTTAAGTCCTTGGGAATAATATTTTAATATTATTCCAAAAAGACATGTGAAATGTATGTTTTTATCCTAAGTTCCTGGAAGGGGAACATGTGCAAAAGGGAACGCATGCTATGAGGCGCATGCAGCTTCATGGGTGACAAGTGTCAACCCAAGCGCATGCAGTTAAAAGTGTGGAAATGAGCCATGTTGGGGGTTCTGCTTCCATTCCCATCGACTGCTGCGTAGGTTCCTCCTCCATTCCACCGTCGACCGTCTGAACGTGAATAGAGGAATTAACCCTTCAAGAAGTATGTTGTTGGGTGTTCCGTCAGGAAACTACTCGAATAATAGGGATGAGCGTTCCAGCCCCATGACTACAAGAACAGAAGCCCAGATTGAAGCCTAGCCTTACGCTGAGAGCCTCTTAACCAAGCTAAGCACCAACCCTAGCTCCATGCCTCCTAAAGAGGCTTACTCGGTGTCTCAGCATCCTCTGACTTGATATGCAAGAAAGTGTGGAGGCCCCGCGAGATGCCCACACTGGATTACCTTTGTCTGGTGAGAACCTCTAAGTGGAGGGTCAAAGGGTCCGTGGAGGTAGGCCTGGGCCTGGGCTTCAGGATTGGCACATAGTCGGGCACTGATAACTTCTTTGCTAGACTAGGTACTAACCCTAGCGCATTTCTTTGATTGGAGTTAAGCGCTTAAGAAACCCAACCATGATAGACTATTACTGACGCCAGTATGATAATTAGAGTGCGCAGATGGAGTCTTCGACCAAGCTAGAGCTTGATGTCTACGCAGAGAAAAAAATCCAAGTAATGTAAAAAATAGCATGAAGGCAGGGTAACCACTTACTTGAGGTGATGCGACTTGATCCGTGAGAGGCCGAAGTCGACTTGAACCGTGAGAAGATGTATTTTTTTGCCCTAAAGAGTAACACTTGAGAGTAAAACTTTGTCTTGATCCGTGAGGCGATTCAGGTTCCAGCATCAAAGGAAGAAGCAAAGGCTACTTAAGAAATAAACGGGTAGAGCAGAGACGAGGAATACAGAAGTAGACAGAAGGCTCCCGTCTAACCTCTGCAAGAATACCCTCACACAACTCTAAAACCAGGGGAAAGGTCTATGTTTGTTTTGGGGGAAGCTGGTACACCCTCTGTTCTGAACCGTCGAGCATGTGTGTGGGATCTATGTACACCTTGCACAATCCCGAAACCATAACCATGAGTCTATCTAGTAATTGCTGAGCCTGGTTGGGTTGAAGTATGTGTCTGTCACCTGTTTGGGAAGCCCATGTCTGTTTTCCCAATTGATTGTTGTGGCCACATAGTGCTGGACTGTGCTTGGCTTGCTGGCCAGTGTAAGTTCGTTTTGAGCTCGTGTGTAACCTCTCTCCAGGTGAGGGAGGTGATTGTTTTTGGAAGAGGTAGGTTGTCAGGACTATGCGCAGCTCTCTCTAGGTAAGATAGTTTGCTGGGAAGTGGTTTTCTCCCAGAGAGAGTCCAACACTGGCTACGGAGCTCTAAGGCTTCCTAATTTGGCCTGTTGTTGAGACCCGGAGAGGGAGGTGAAACACCAACGGATTGTGCTTGTGAAGGTGTTTACTCCTGGGCGGAACAAGCATGTGGGGAATGAGAGTCCATGAGTAGTGCGCGTAAGAAGGAATCCTGGGAAGAATCCTTCCACTGATTCTGTGCAAATTTCCCTGTAACCTTAGCCTAGACTAGGATTCCTTGCCTTGGGTGGAGATTAGTCCTAGCTCAGGGGTGACCCACTGTTGAGCTTGATGAGAAGCGTGGTCTAAGGCTGGGAGGTTTGTGGAAGTCTTGCACGTGGTTGGTGGAATTACCATAGTTTCAAAGATAAGTATCAACTTATGCTTAATGTTATGTTTTGCAGGCCTGTGATTCTTATATGTACCATGTATTCTGTTGTGCATATGAATTATTGTTAAAGCCATGGATTATTTATGTTAGCAGTAATCTTGTGCTCACTCTGAGTTTAAATGTCCTTAATTCGATTTAAATGCATGTTATATATATATAAATAAGTATGAGATTGTTGTTCTGCACAGTTGTGTCTGCCCAGCTAGTGGGTTGGATGATGAATGGGGGAGAGTTACACTCTTCCTCTTCCACGACTTATAGATGACTGTGCGGAAAATGAATTATCTAATGACATATTTGACCTTTTCAATCTGTGTTCATGATTGATGAGGGAAGCTTCCAGATCATCTAAACTAAACTGACTCAAGTCTTTGCTCTCTTCTAGAGTCACAACAAGGGTGTCAAACTTAGGAGGAAGACTCATAAGTAACTTTTCAACAACTTTTCTGTCTTCTATGGTTTCACCATGAAACTTAATTTGATTTAGAATGAATCTACTGTGTCTGAGTCTTTCATTGACATACCTTCAAAATCTATTCTAAGAATCTGAAGTTTTGCAGTATTTACTTTTTCGATACCTTGATAAGAGGTTTGTAATGTGTCCCATGATTCCTTGGATTTCTTTGTTGATGCAACTCTTGGAAGTATTCTCTCATGCATGGCTTAATGCATGTAAAACAACTCCTTTCCATCCTTCTTTCTTTGATCTTTCAAGGCATCTTTCTCAGCTTGTGTGAGGGAATTGTATGTTTCCTGATCCACTGGTTCCATATAGTCATTCTCGACTATTTCCCATACATATTGACCTCGGAACAAAGCCTTCATGGTCCAGGACCACATCTCATAGTTCTTTCCTGTAAAATTGGGCGGTTTCAAATTTGAGGTAGAATCCATTTTCACTTTCAACAGAGTTTCTTCTCTTGACCAACTTGCTTTGATACCAATTTGAAGGCAATCGATGATGCAATGCCCCATGCAGTCTACTCTGCACAACGCAGTTTCAAATACTTCTCACCAAACAAGCTACATGATAGAGTTCTCAAGACTACTACCCAGTGCACAGACTGCTCTGTTTGCTGCATGCTATGAATAAACACACTTACTGAAATGATTTATGAATGTGAAATAACACAGTGCTATGCTTAGTAGAAAAACTCATAAATTAGACAAAGACTTGTCAATACTAAAAATGTTTTATATTAATGAACTTGGGTGCACTATGCACGATTACAAAATACAATAACTAGATGAGCTTCGGCTCAAATGACTTCTTCTGTTGAATTTACAGACACAGAGCCTGTGCTCAGAATTCTTCAACTCCTCAGCTGTTGCTAGTTCTCTACTATTCTTTCTACCTCTCTATTGTGCATCTATCCTCTCACATATATTATGCATCATCCTACTAACTAAGAGACTCAGACTTATATAACTCTGACTAAGACTTCCTAGAGAAGCTAACACTGACTCAACATTAATGATTGTCATTAATTCAACTGAATCTTCAACAACTTAACTAAACTCGAGAAGATAGAGATCGACTCCATTTATAGCTTCACTGCTCGTTGACTGACTTTTGAGTAAACATGTGACGTTGCACTTATAGACTGTCTAACTGACTATTCCAGCTGACTGATAGACCTCTAACAAAATGACTGATAGACAAAGACAAATCGACGGAGACGTGAATATCTCACCGACTTATAATTACAACTTCCAACGCCATAGCAGTTTAATTTTGTTTTTGTTATCTTTTTTAATTGATATGATTACCTGGTAGTGGAAAATGATGAATAAATTGAATGTTGGTATTGTATTTTGGTTGCTAGTGATTTATGTCATAGGATTGGGATTCCATTATTTAAAGTTTTGTATAAAAATAACTTATATTTAATAGTTAAATATAAATTTGTGAACTAAAAAAACTTTCATCAAATGAATTGTTGTTATAAATGAAACTCCTTGTTCTTGTTATCTTTTATTTGTTCTTTTCTAGTTGGTAAACCAATTTTTATAGTTCTTTTCTAGTTGGTAAACCAGTTTTTAGAGTGTACAAAAATCCTTGGAATATCGGTGTCTTTTGCAATATTTTTATTATTCTTTTCTTTTGCAAGTATTTTGCTATTATTTTCCTCTCCAAGTATTTTGTCTTTTTACATTTGTGGATAGGAAATTGTAATCTGCATTTTGAGACACTCTGGTTGCAATTATTTTATTATTCTTTTCCTCTTCAAGTATTTTGTCTTTTTACATTTGTGGTACATTTGTGGATAGGAATGGCTATAGAAATATGTGATCTGCATTTTGAGACTCTCTCGTTTGTAACAATGTGTGGAATTGGCATCTTGCATGTAGTTGTTCCTTTATTTAATTTTAGTAAAGAAAATTAAAATTATAGTTTTCAATTTTGAAAAGATTTCTTGACAGTTAATTTAAGGATTTATTGGTATATGAATTATTTGTCTCACCAAATTCCTATTATCCATATTATGGGTTTCAATCCACCATAAGTAAAAGTATCAGTGCATTGTAACTCATTAAGGTGGTCAATCTTGTAATATCCTTCATGCATATGTGTATCGCTGATTGTATATATCTACTGATAATGTCTCCTTGAAGGAGTTCCATTTGTCATGTGATGTATTAGTAGATACCATTATTTATTAGGGACTTCCCAATTAGTGAATATAAACCTAATATTCTCTATTACTGTGGCATTTACCCATGTCATGATTTGAAGATAGTGTTATGCACTAAGACTAATATCCACTACAGATAGTAATCATAAATCCACTACAAGTTGCAATCATAAATCCACCATGGAATATTGTATGCTATATGATATTTTTGATGAAATGTTGTGATGGAATGAGATTCTCTGCAAATGTATTCCATATCTCTCTACAAATGTATCTCCTAGCTCTCTGTATTTAATACAAAGGTTCAACATCAAACTGTATTTATCTTATGAGGGCATCTGGAAGTCTTTTTATGAGCTGGTTCCACGACACTTCCAAGTTTTTTGTGCATTCTAATTCCTTTGAATGGGAACACTCTCCTCATTCATTCCAATCTTAGCAACCTCTTATCCGAGCATGGTATTTCCTTGCAGTATTCTACACTTCACATTTAAACTTATGATATAAAGCTTTGCCATTTTGATAACTTGCAATGTCTATCTAGTGTAGGATCAAAATTCCTGATTAATGACTCTTTTAATCCGTGCAATTTTATTGTATTAATAATTTATAGGTCATGACACACAACCTGAAATATTTTAAGTCTTTTATAACTAAAATATTTTGTGGTAGTGGAAACGTTCTACTTTTTGGTTTTTTCTTGGCTATTTTTCTGTTAGTTTTGCTCAAAATTTGGAAAAAAGTTATTGGATCTTTAAATTTGAGGGGTTAAGTCTGTATAATCATAATTCCCCAAGGATGTTTCAGCAGGATGGACCCATTTATACATCCAGAAATATAATTTAAACAACAGATAACTGTGATTTCGTCCAAATTTATATGACTAGATTCCCTAAAAAAAACCAAAACATAAAACAATTAGACAATACAAAATTTTTATTTTGATTATAATATTGTGCTTTTATGTTTGACCACACTCCCAAGGCATACCTACATAGCTCTCTATCTTCTACGAGACTTGCTCCCCATCTTGAAGTTGATGCATCTGTCTCTATCACATAGATATTTACCTTTTGCTTTTCCTGTGAGGAGTTTTAATGGTGGAATGGTCTCATATTTTTATTTAATTTTTTGAACTTCTTTTTGTTTGTTTTTTTTTTTGTTCATTTACATTGATTTTTTCTTAACACTTTTTTAATATCAATCTTTTAGAAGATACGTCTTTGCATCAAGAGTAATTCAGGGAAATTGTCATGTAAGTGGGTATTGCTTACATGTTGATTTAAAAAAAATATAATATTGATAAAAATAATAATAATATTTTATGTTGATCATATATATATACATATTTATTATATTTATTTAATAATTTTTTTTAAAAGAAAGAGATTTTATATGTATATCTAATATAAAAATTATTATATTGAAAAATAAAAGGAGAGATCTAGATTTATACAAAAATGTAAATACTATAAATAAAATATTTGATAATTTTTTAGCTTGATTTAATATTGTAAGTACTTCTTTAAAATTTTGATTGTACTTAGAACTTAGCTTGACATCATGCAATATTGCAACACATGTACCTTGGGGAAACCCTATATAGGTAGAAAACCCCAACAAACAATTTCCTTTTATTGCATTAATAATGTATGACCACTTACAAATGTTTCACCATGAAATTATGCTCTTAAAGAGCTTGCCAAGTTGACTCTGATGACCTCATTGTGTAACTAAGAGACCTTGTTGATTTATTATCACCTCTTACAAACCAGCACTAAAGATGCATCTTTGATGATATACATTGCCTCTTCTGGACTGTTACGCTGTCTCTTTATGGTGCATTATTGCTGCCACTTATTGACTGTTATTGTTGTCTCTTATTGACTGATACACCTCTCTGTTATAGACTGATATACCACTCTGTTATGTGCTTTGGACTGGACTGATATACCTCTATGTTATGCGCTCTAGATTGGACTAGTATACCTCTCTGTTATTTTCTTTGGAATGGACTGATATACCTCTCTGTTATGCGCTCTAGACTGGACTGATATACCTCTCTGTTACCTCACTTATTCGCTGCATAACCCAGTGTGTAGAAAAGAGGGTCAACCTCTTTCTTATATAGGAGTGGAGAGGTATAGAGGAGGGGGCTCAAATTAGAGGCATGAGTGCATGCTTTTACAACTGAACTTAACTCAACAACTAGATTTAGAACTAAACATTAACTCGACAACCAGATTTAGAACTGAACATCAACTCAACAACTAGA
This sequence comes from Picea sitchensis, assembly GCA_010110895.2. NCBI lineage: Eukaryota > Viridiplantae > Streptophyta > Pinopsida > Pinales > Pinaceae > Picea > Picea sitchensis. The sequence continues at coordinate 11,412 of SNQJ01S0043062.1, read as the reverse complement.
TTTAGAACTGAACTTTAACACTTCAGTTAGGAACTCTCCCTTGACATGATATGAAAGTGAACTCCTTAGCATGCATAATCAGACCTCATCGACTCAAGAACTCCCTTGGTTGAGAATTTTTTAAATTATTATTCCTCACAAGTTCCCACCAGATATTCTTATGCTCAGATTATGACTTACACAAACAACTTGGCAGAAAAGCTTGGTAAAGGAGATTTTGGAACAATTTATAAAGGACAGTTTCCCACTGGACATGGGATAGCTGTGAAGATTTTGGATGAATCCAAACAGAGTGAACAACAATTTATAACGGAAGTGGCAACTATTGGGATGACCTGTCATGTTAACCTGGTGCACCTCTTAGGTTATTGTTCCTAGGGATCAATACAAGATTTGGTGTATGAATACATGGTGAATGGTTCCCTTGAGAGATATATCCACAGAGGCCATCATGATGAGCTCGATTGGAAACAACTATATTCAATCACACTTGGCACAACTCGCGGCCTTGCATACCTACATGACGAGTGTAGAAATCACATCTTACATTTTGATATAAAGGCTCACATTGTTCTTATTGATGCCAATTTCTTACCGAAAGTTGTAGATTTTGGTCTAGCCAAAATAAAATATAGAGAGGAAAGCCACATCTTTGTTTCTAATAGAGGAACTCTAGGTTACTCTGCCCCAGAGATGGGGTCTAGGATGTAATGATTCAATTCATGATGATTCCATAACCCTATATTACAAAGGTCGTATCTCCTAACGTATAAGGCCTCAGGAGCTAAAATTTTAAACCAACGTACCTTGATCCATCTACTAAATATCCTCCAAGCTGTTCCTTCTGAATCATTGTAGAAAACAAGTTATAGTGAAAATTCCAAGGTGTCTCAGATGTAGCAGCGAAACCCCAAGACCTTGAGCTCTGATACCATATGTTAGGAACCAAATATCAATATAGCATAGAAAAACCTCAAAATAAGTACTCAACGCCTTGAAAAAGAGAGAAATTCAGATAATAAGCCTCTTCAAGGAGGAAACCTCCTTATTCCCACCAAATAAAAGATGATTCCAAATGAAAATGTCTCCTTGGTATATATAGGAGACTAGGAGGTATAGTTACAACTAATGGACTAAAGATGACATAAATAAAATAACATTACTAATGTAATATGCCCCAATTAAGGAGTAATGAGCCACTATTTAGGGATTAACATGAGGGGGCTCGAATTAGAGGCATGAGTGCATGATTTTACAACTAAAATTAACTCAGCAACCAGATTTAGAGCTAAACATTAACTCAACAACCATATTTAGAACTGAACATTAACTCAACAACTAGATTTAGAACTGAAGTTTAACACTTCAGTTAGGAACTCTCCCTTGACATGATATGCATGTCAACTCCTTAGCATGCATAATCAGACCTCGTCGACTCAAGAACTCCCTCGGTTGAGAATTTTTTAAATTATTATTCCTCACAAGTTCCCACTAGATATTCTTATGCTCAAATTCTGACTTACACAAACAACTTGGCAGAAAATCTTGGTAAAGGAGGTTTTGAACAGTTTATAAAGGAAAATTTCCCACTGGACGTGGGACAGTTGTGAATATTTTGGATGAATCCAAATAGAGTGAACAACAATTTATAACGGAAGTGGCAACTGTTGGGATGACCTATCATGTTAACCTGGTGCGCCTCTTAGGTTATTGTTCCCAGGGATCAATAAAAGCTTTGGTGTATGAATACATGGTGAATGGTTCCCTTGAGAGATATATCCACAGAGGTCGTCATGACGAGACGGATTGGAAAAAACTATATTCAATCTAACTTTTCACAACTCGTGACCTTGCATACCTACATGACGAGTGCAAAAATCACATCTTACATTTTGATATAAAGCCTCACAATGTTCTTATTGATGCCAATTTCTTACCAAAAGTTGCAGATTTTGGTCTAGCGAAAATAACAGATAGAGAGGAAAGCCACGTCTTTGTTGCTAATAGAGGAACACTAGGTTACTCTACCCTATAAGTGTGGTCTAGAATGTATGGAGTTGTCACTGATAAATCTGATGTTTATAGCTATGGAATTTTGGTGATGGAGATGGTGGGGGCGAGGCAAAACATTGATTTTCACAATAAAGAGAGTATATCAAATAAATTCTACTATCCATAGTGGGATTTCAAGCAAGTGGAGAAAGGTCAGTTTGAGAATTTGAGAAAAAGAAACATGTCAGAGGAAGAGCAAGGCTTCGCAAAAAGGTTAAGTTTAGTTGCACTGTGGTGCATATAGTTCAATGCATCTCATCATCCTCGGATGAACGAAGTCATCCAAATTTTAGAAGGACAATCGAAATTAGCACTCCTCCATGTCCATTCCTCGTTGATCCACCAATGGAACCTATGCAACTCTCTGCCTCTGACCCATCTTCTTCAATGATTACCATGCCTCCATTTCCATTCCCCGTAGATCCACCAATGACACTTGTGCAACACTATGCCTCTGATCCATCCTCTTCGACAACTTATTCTTTGGAGGTTGAAACGAACAATCCTAAAAGTACTCACGGTGCCTAATCCTCCACGTAATGTAATCACCACAGTATATCAATAATGCTAGTTCCCTTCACCATAAATAAATGTAGTGCCCTTCACCATAAATAAAAGTATCAAGGTGGTATATCTCATCATTGAGCATGCTAACACAATTATTATTTTTTATTCCTCCATGATATAATTTGTATGATGTGGATTGGTTGCAATATGTATGATGGACAATGAATTGTATACACATAGTAAATTGTTGTCCCAAAATAGTTAATTAGGAAATATCCAAATATGATATGTTCATGTCTCAAATTCGATTGGTAGCATGTAATGTATGACAAGTGAATATTTTCATTGCAAGCATGAATGTAGTTACTAGCTTTTCTAATTTACTTTTATTACTTTTATATTTAGCATGAAGAACATTTTCATGGGTACATCTTGAATCAAATATAAAGGAAATATTTCCTATTTTATTTACAACTTCTCCATGTAGATAATAACCATTTGAAGTCTTTCTACCATGATATTTATAATATCTGTTGGAATATTGAGAGGGGTTATCACTTTCAATCAGAATATATAATCATTAACAATTATTCCTTCATTTAACTTTTCATGAACATATAACTATGAGAAATATCACATCAAATAATCACATGCACAATACATCATAATTTATGTGGAAATCCAAATGGGATAAAACCACAAAATTCTTTCTTATATCTCAAAAGAATACATTCATGGTAAGCACCAACTTCCAAATTCTCTCGCACCAATTAGAAGGAGGCTCCAACCCCATGTTTACAAGCTCCAACCTGAAGGATGCTACAACTCCTTGAATTCTCCAGCTACAACTAGAAGGAGGCTCCAACCTGAAGGAAGCTACAACTCCGTGAAGCTCCAACTAGATCCACTCACATAGACTATATCAAGCATATGCCCAACATAAAGTATCCAAACCATGTACCAAAATGTATCTCAAGCATGCATCATACCATGTACCATAAGATATGCCTCATGTATATAGAATCCAAAACCATATACCAAGTGTATGCCTCAAATGTATGTCAATATCACAAAGATGTGCCTCTAAAAATGAACCATAGCATCCATAAAATAAATACCAAGAGTATGTATCAAGCATGTATCAATATCACCAAGATATGAACCTTAACCATATGCAAACATGTACCAAAACGTCCCTCCAAGATATGCCTTAAGCATGTGCCATATCATCCATGAAACAAGCCTTAACTATACATATGAAAGACATACCTTTACTCATGAAACCTAAAGAATACAACATCAGATCCTGTAACAACCTTGTTGTAACATCAAACCTTATTGCAACCTAAACCAAGCATCCTATTTCAAATCTAGATTAGCCTTACTGGACAGATGCTTGATATCATGCGAGGCCTCATGTGAAAGACACTAGGAAACTCACAGGGGTTCCTTGCAGGAAACTAGTAGCTTGACCCATGGGGGTCAACTAAAATAGGGTTTTTTCATAAAAACCCTCGCTCCCTCTACAATTCCAAAATTTTCTCCTTCGCTCTCCTTTTCTACCTCAGAATTGTTGTCTCAAATTTACCAATAAATCACTTGCTCACATAGAATATATTCAAATGAACTTGTGCGTGAATATCCTTATGAGTGACTTCTTGAGATGTATTTATACCTTTTCTAAGTAACCTCTTTCCTTATCTTTAGGGATTCTTGAACTTTCTTGTTACAACCACTTTACCCTTTGACTAAATACTTGTAACTGTTTATGGGCTTCTTAACCATTCTTCGGGGATTCCAACTTCATGAGGTGATAACTCCTCAACTATGAAGAACCATGTGGCATACCACCTACTGTTGGAAATGGCATGATGAGGAATATCCATCTATGAGGGTTTTGTATTTACTTGAAGTGTTCTTCAACCTCAGTTCCCTCAGTCAACTTCCGGCCTCATGACCACACCTATGGATTTCTTGTAGAGTTATTCAAAGCATCTTCCTGTGAGGGCCATGCTTAAAGATACACCATAAGGGGACCACTTTGGAGACTTCTTCAATTATACCCAATGCTTCTAGAGGATTCTAGACTTCCTCTAAAGTTGACATCAATGGCAATCAATTTTCCAACAATCTCCCCCTTTGAAATTGATGGAAACACTCATGTTCCCTCTGTCTTCCCTATGACCAATACTCCCCTTGTCTGCATTCTTATGTTCTTTTATCCCCCTTTGACATCAATGGAAAATGGTAACTCCCCCTGATGACATGCTTCTGAACTTTCTCTCCTCTAGTAGAATTTGTCCGTTGGTGCTTTCCTGATGGAGTAAACAATTGACATATAAAAAGAATTCATATTAAGATTCCTTTATCGTCTCTTCACAGATGATTTTTATTCCCTTTTCTTTTCAACATAAATGTTGTGGAAATCACTGTGGAGCATAAACTATTCTAGGTTTCTGGAAAAGATACGCAAATGTCTCTCTTGGAAGAGGTTTAGTGAAGTTGTTTGAAGTCTATTCATTTGTCCCAACGTAATCTACCTTGATATTATTTTTTGCAACTTGTTCCCATAGAAAGTGAAACTTGATCGGAATATGTTTGGTCTTGGAATACATTATTGGATTCTTGGAGATACTTATTGCACTTATATTATCACATAATATCGAAATGAGATCATCATACTTCACTTGTATATATTGCATAGTTTGCTTCATACAAAGAATGTGAGTACAACATGTTGTTGCTGCAATATATTATGCTTCTGCTATAGACAATGATATTGATGATTGCTTCTTACTTAACCAGGATACCATAAAATCACCCAAGTAGAAGGTTGCTCCGCTAGTACTTCTTTGATCATTTTAAGATATCTAAAGATCCTCTTTAATACCAGAACATGAGTTTCCTTCAGTGCTACTTCAAATATTGCAACCTGTCCAATTTCTTGCATTACATCTAGTATAGAGGTTATCACATGGAGTAGGTTTCCAATCATTAGTCTATAGAGTCTTTGATCTACTTCCTTAGATTCATCGTTTTTTCTCAATGTGCAACCGATTATCATAGGAGTTCTTACTGGTTTGCAATCTTCCATTCTGAACTTCTTCAACATTTCTTTGATGTACTTAGCTTGAGAAATGAAAATTCCTTCATCCAACTGAGAAATATGAAGTACCAAAAAGAATGTCAATTCACCAAGTAGTGACATTTCAAACTCATTGTGCATGTCTTGGGAAAATCTCTTACTCATCCTATCATCATCACTTCCAAATATAATTTCATCCACATATACTTCAATGATAAGTATGTTGTTCCAATCAATATTCACAAAGAGATTGCTATTTGCATTTCCTTTTCTGAATCATTTTTGTTGCAAATACTTGTCCTATCTTGCATACCGGGCTCTAGGGGCTTACTTTAGTCCATATAGAGCCTTCTTCAATCTGCATACATAATCTCCCTTTTCTAACAGGAGGAACCCTTATGGTTGTTTGATGTAGACTTATTCTTATAATTCACCATTTAGAAATGTTGATTTGATATCCATTTGATACACTTTTATTCTCTTGGAACATGTATAGGCCAAGATCAGTTTGATTGTTTCTATTCTTGCAACAAGGGAAAAAGTTTCCTTAAAATATACTCCTTCAACTTGAGCATATCCTTTGCATACTAACCTTTGTTGGATTTGTGTTATATTATTTGCATGGTGATAATTAGTGTCTATGTTACACTGGGTGTACAAGGGGGTAAGATGGGGGTTGCAGGGGTTCAGGGGCAATGCCCATGAAATTATTTTTCCTCGGTTTTTATGTCAATTTTTTGGGTGCTTTTTTGGTACATGGTTTTTTGCCAATATTTTTCTATTTTCGGTTAAGGAATTAGGGTTGTTGGCTAATACAGGTCATTGGATTAGGGTTTTGGATGTAGTTGGCTCCTATATGTATATTGTATTGTAAATAATGTATGATATGAATGAATATAGAAGATGTTGGTTTTCCCAGTTTGGGTTTCCAGGGGAAAAGTCTCTTTGTAATGTGTGTATTTTCCATTGTATGTTTTTTGTTCTTTTACTGAAAATTTATTTGCAGTAATAATTGTACAAGGTTAAAATATACAACCTTGATTTGCTTTTGGTTACCTGTCCATCTGTTAGGGTCCTATAAATATAGGTAATCTATTTGTTCAGTTATCTATTTTGGAAATCTATTGGTAAGGTCTAGCCTATGAATCACCAGGTGTCATAGCCTAAAGGTTTGTTGATTGAAGAAACCATTTATTTTTTGAAGTCTGATGGCCAAAACAAAGTATGGCTCTTTGGGATATTTTTTTCATATAAAATTTAGTTCAAATCAAGTTGCAGGTGTTTTCATGGCATAGTGTTGAGGATAAACTTTCTAATGGTATATATGGTGCTTCATACCGACATCTAGATCAAAAGGTTAGAAAGAAAATTATTTCGCTTGTGTTTCATGGCGCATATGTTTTTAACCAAAGTTGAAGTTTTGTCTTGTAGCGCATAAAATCCGCACAAATTTTCCCTAGTGACATCGTCCCTTTCCCGATCGAAGAACTTCATTTTTTTTATGCCCCCCAACCTACCTAACTTTATCGATGGAGGGGGGGTCCGAAAAGTTGTTTTCCCCTGCTCTGACCCCACCTAACGTGGAACTCCCTCATTGTTTCACACTCCCCTCTCCGATTACCACACACCACCTACTGCCCCTCTGAAATCCACCTAACTAACTCTCGATCCACTCACCTTCCCACCTCTACTCCTCCTCTCCCTACACAATACCTATCCCCGCTACTCGCCCTCTCCCTACATGACACATGTCCCCACACCTCCTATCTGTTAGCCAATTAAATCCTTCCCCATGACTGTTATTTGTCCCGTAACTGTCCTGAGCCCTAACAGATATCCCTGCACATACAAAAAACCTTATTTGTCTCCTTGTTACACTATTTTCTGAATGAGAACCCATGAAGACCAATCAAAGCTTACTGTCAGACTACCACCTCCATCACTTACCTTTCAACTTCAAGATAATTTCCTGATGAATTTATTCAAAAGATGACGAAAAGAAAAAAAATGATAGAAATAGAGCTCAAAGGGACAAATGGAAAATAAATCAGTATGAGAAGAAAATAAGCAGATTTTGTGGAGACAGTTTCAACATCGTTCTAGATTTCAGGGGAATGAAGAAACCTAGTAGCAAAATATCAACAGTCAATGAACCAATTCTAGATTTCAATGCACGATACTTACAGGCAGTTCGAGATTTCCAGTAGATAAATTAAAGATATTATTATATCTTTAAGTTTATTATGAAATTTTTTCTAGAAATAGCCAAGGTCAGCGACAATTCACTTAAAAGTTTGAACATAAGATCAGAAATAATATATTTCAAAAATATCTACATGTTTGTAATAAATGTTATTTATATTTTTCCAGAAAATGTTGGATAATATTTTGTAAATCAGTTCCTTTTTGGAATCTGATATTAGTTTAGTAGAAGTCTATAAATATATTGTAATAAGACTTATAGTTGGTTGGGACTTGTTTTTAAGGATAGGACTAGTACTGTAAAGAAGCCCACATAGACACCATTGATCAGATTTTCCAGTAATACAGTGCAATTATTACAGGATGCTTGTGTCAACTTTATTGGTGAAGTGCATTTTTCCTTGTTAATTTGTTCCCTTATGTTATCACTATTGTTTCCTAAATTCTGAATTATTCTTAGAAGATAAAGGATAAAATTTGTTTAGATGTACACTCTGTCTCTAGCTTAAAAATATTTTTGTGTTTCCACTGAAGATTAAAATCATAATTCTTAATTGATCTGTTTTTTGATTGGATTTCTAAACCTTTTCATCTCCTCCATACCTTAAATATTTGAGGATCTAGTGAATTTTCCTACCTTTCCCTAAAATATTAGCCTATTAAACCTTGTATTTGATCAATTCAAAACTGTGACTCCATTTGCCCAATGGCCCATCTTCATTGTTCCAACCAAACAATTCAAATCAAACAAACAAACCTTGAGCTATCATAACTAGGCTAATGTTTTAATATAAACAAATCTAAATCTTATAGAGAGATCCCTCTTTGAAGTTGGCAGGGCTAGATCCCATCTTCCAAAGTGGTTTTGTGGTTACCTCTGTCAATTTCTTTCACAGCCTTAAGAAATTGTACAGTGATAACATAGTGGCATCCATACTGGGGAACATAAGGTTAATCTCCCTCAGGAAAGAGTATCAAGTTTTTAGATATGATTGTTGATGGTGGATAACAATAAGACATAGGAAGGATGAAATCATCCACCCGACAATTCCATTCTCATTTATATCTAGATGAAAGAATATCATGGCAACTCCATTGTTAGAAAGATTCATTGCTTGAGGTGTTCACTAATGACTCCACCGGGCTAATGAAGAACTTATGAGCTGATACTATCATTTCAAGGTATGCATGTTTGGATTTTTCGCAGATTTATGGTTTCCCGAATCCTTTACCCAAGGATGAATATTTTTTGAGAAATGGTCCAAAATTTAATGGAGATGATTTGAGTTTGACTTGGAAACATTTATCAATTTTTTGTGATTTGATTAAGCTTCTTAGAGTCAAACATGAAGATGTTTTCCTTAGATTTTTTCATGATTTGTTCGAAGGAAAGTGTAAAAGTTGGGTTGAAGGTTTGCCTGCTGGATCTATTAGAACTATTACAACTTTCTGGATTGTATTTTTGGAAACATGGATGGAGGGGACAACAGACTCTCCTTCCATTCAAAGCTTTATGGAATGGAATGATATGTGCATAGAAGATGGAGGTGATGAAAACTTTTTTGCATGTTTATCTTCTTATTTAAAGTCTTGTAAATGTAGCTCAGAAGCCAAGATTCAATTTTTGGATGAATTTACCAAAGATATGGAAAGAGAGCTCAAATCTTTAGAAGTTCAAGAAACACCTCAAATTCCTACATTTCCTAGTCTTCCTTGTGAAGTTTTATGTTAGTAGAATCAAGATTGCACATGACTACCTTCGCCCTTTGATTTGGGAGATCAACAAACAAATTTTAACAACCATGATTTCTATGACCCTATGGTTGAATATATGGAAATATTTTTCATTTTAATTTCACAGCCATGCCTCCACTGTGACAAGCAGAAGTATTATGAGTTGCCCTTTCCATCACAAATTCCAGTTTTTACTCTGCTCAAGCAGAATCAAGCAGTCCAATTATGTGAGCAACTACTTGACTGGATTTACTGGAAATTTGAGATCACTTGATTCAACAGTTGTCTTCGGCATATTAGAGTAGGATTGTGTACATAAATAAGCTCTACTTTTTGAGAATTCTTTTCAATTTCAGTTTGCAGCATAACTTTCAGCTTTAGAGTATAGTTCAGATTTTAGAGTGAATTTTATTCAGTTGAGGATTGGAGCAGATTATCAATTGGTTATCAGTTTCAAAGGTTTTATGGCAGAGAAGGTTGTAGGCTTGGGATTAGGCCAATCAATCAGGCTACTAGTTTGTGGTGCTCTTTGGCACCTCACTGGGAGGATTCCATCCCCATTGGAGCCATTGTTAGGGTCCTATAAAAATTGGTAATTGTTCAGTTATCTATTTTGGAAATTTGTTGGTAAGATTTATCCTATGAATCAATAGGTGTCATAGCCTAAAGTTTTGTTGATCCAAGAAACCATTTAGTTTTTGAAGTTTGTGTTATATTATTTGCATGAGTAGTAGTGTCTGCGTTGCACCATGAACATAGGGGGGTTCGAGGGTAGCGCCCCCAAGAAAATTTTTTCTTCCTCAGGAAACATGTCATATATTTAGGTGGTTTTTCGGCACATGGTTTATTTGTCAATGGTTTTCTATTTCTGGTTAAGGAATTAGGGTTGTTGACTAATCCAAGTCATTAGGTTAGGGTTTTGGATGCTGCTGGCTCCTGTATGTATATGGTATTGTAAAAAATGTATCACTATCAATGAATATAGAATATGTTGGTTTTCCCGGTTTGGGTTTCCAGGGGAAAAATTTATGTGTAATGTTTGTATTTTCCATTGTATCATTTTTGTTCTTTTACTGAAAATATGTTTGTAGTAAACATTGTACAAGGTTAAAATCTACATTTGGTATCATATCTTTGTTGTCTTCAGGGGGAAGCCTTTGTGGTCAAGGGTTTGGCTCAAAACTATGATAATCCTTGTTACAATGGGAGATCTTTGGTATTGAGTTTTCAGGTGAAAACAAATGGCAAGAAATTTGAAAATGGAGATTGAGAAATTTAATGGGCAAAGTTTTGAGCTGTGGAAGATCAAGATGGAAGATCTGTTGGTTGACAGAGATTAGTGGATCGCAATAGATCCAGGTACTGCACCTACAGGAACTTCAACAGATGACTAGAAAAAGTTGGATCAGAAGGCAAAGAGAATAATCTAACTGTGCCTCTCAGATTCAGTATTACTGAATGTGTCATACGAAGCTACAACTAAAGATTTATGGGAAAAGTTGGGGAATTTGTATTAGTCTAAGTCCCTAGTAAATAAACTATTCCTGAGAAATAAGCTGTATAACCCGAGGATGAGAGATGGAGACGGTGGCATAACATTTGAACACCTTCAATACTGTGGTAAGTCAGTTAGTATCTGTTGAGATTAAAATTTCAGATGAAGATAAATGTATCAGTTTACTGTGTTCTTTACCAGACTCATGGGATAGTCTAGTTGTGGCCATAGTGTTAAGCCCTAATATTGGCTCATTACCCCTTAATTGGGGCATATTAGATTAGTAATGCTATTTTATTTATGTCGGCTTTAGGCCATTAGTTTTAATTTAGATTAG
>SNQJ01S0043061.1:77979-91331 GCA_010110895.2 Picea sitchensis | reverse complement strand
TCAGACTCATTATTTGTCCAATGTTTCTGACTGAGAAGAGGTTTGTTAGGGCATCGTACATCTTCTTTGATGAGTCAAGTTGGGAGATGTAGGGTATCAAGTGGTCTTTTATGGATTCCACTATGATACTCATGGCATTGGTGTCACCGTCCTTGAACTTCTCCATAACTGCAATTTTCTGTGGTTCCTTCTCTTTTCCTTCTTCAAACTCTAGTTCCACGATCTTTCCTTTCACGATATCCAACGCTTTATTCTTGGCAAGGATGAGGTCAATCCTTGTCTTCCACGCTCTGAATTTAGAGGCTCCATCTAACTTGTTCTCTGACTTCATAGAATAAGTCATGGCTGCTTTGACTTGGTCAAACCCTAAATTTGACCACAAACTCAAACATGACATCTTGGCTTGCTGAGAGTACCAGGAGATGCGTTAGGCTAGGGCGCACTGATCTGTCTGGAGATTAGGTCAATCCCTTCACTTAAGGTGCCTCAACAAGAGGATTAGGGTTTCTGCAACTGCACCTGCTAGTAACCCTAGCGACAGTGCTTTGGTGACTGCTCCTGCTAGAAACCCTAGCGGCAATTCTTCAACAAGCTTAATATCCTTCTGGCTATGTTTCCTTCCAGTGGTTAGACTGAATGAAGGAGGTGTGGGCCCATAACCTATTAGATATAAGTGGATGTGCTCGTTTTACCATTGACAATACCCTTGTCACCCAACCATAGGCCGAAGCCACCCTCCGAGCACCTTAACCTTGACAGAGAATCACTCCAGAAGCAAACCCTAGGCTAGATAGCCAAACAAAGGGTAGCAGCACCTTTCCCCAAGGATAGCACATCAAAAGAGCTGATCAGATGGTCAAACCCTAGCCAAGAGATAGTCAAAGCGTGGCTTATCGCGTATGGTGAGGGTTTTTACTCTCATTTTCATCATCTTTGACTCACCATGGGTACTCTCATTTTTCATCATCTTTGACTCACCACTTGGGGAGGTCTGAAATTTGCGCCCTATTGTAGGGTTTTGGCTGAAATTCTAAGGCACACTTGTTGAAGGAAGCTTGTTTTGGTTATTTATGGCATTTTTCTTGGTGGAAGGTTTACAACTAGGGTATGGCTATTGATTTCTTGGTCAAATGTAAGTGAATTTTTGAAAAACTTCTTGATTGAATGGTTGTAGTGTTATTTTCTTGCATTTTTTATTATAATTTGTTGAATTAAAACCCTAGGTGACAAGCACATGCTGAGGTCCTTGTCTCATGTCCCTACTAAGATTAAGAGCCATTTGGTTTTGCTAAAGTTAGATAGAGCCTTGCCATAGCAACACTCTAAGCCTATTCTTCCAGCATAGCCGTTTCATTCTTGTCAATGAGATGAAGAAGGAGGAGAAAGCACTAAGGCCTAGGTCACCTACACTTTAGTGAGCCTTTCTCCCCTAAGGCTTCATTGTTGAGGCCTTGCTTTAGCAACACCTCAACATTTAACCTTCTTGTCTTCAGCCATATCTTTTCTTGCCCAAGCTAGCCATCTAAATTTGTCTTTCTGAGTTAGAGAAGGAGGAAGACGCACTAGGGCCTAGGTCACCTACACCCTAGTGAGTCGTCTCCCCTAGGGTTTGACCTGTTAAAGCCTCCCTTTAGCGACATTTTGACACCAAACTCTCCTGTCTCTAGCCCTATTACTATCATCATGGCCCTTCAACATTTGTATCCCTTTTTTTACTCCATTAACCCTAACAAGGCACTGATCTAAGACCTCCATTTTGTTGAGCACCCCGATCATACCAACAATCAACTACTTTGAACAAACCCTAACTCTTACTAACCCTAGACTAGACTAACTTTACTAACCCTAGTGTTGTCGTCACCTTTTATGCTATAAACACCCTTGTGCAGCATCTATTTGTCTTTAAAGAAATTGAATGATTAGCTAGAGCGTTGCTTCAAGTATTGTTTCATAAATGATAAATTGCCATTATTTGTTGTGAAGTGCCTTTAGCATTCATTGAGAAGTAATATATATTGTAATCATTGCTATCTTGTAAACATTGATTTACTTCGTCAATATCATTGTACAATTGCTCATTGTCATAAAGTCATTGATTATATGAAGTACTAACCAGCAAGCAAGCTTGCATATGCTTAGTCTCTTTGTTTCTTTGTCTCGGGCAGGTACTCTTATTGGTTATTACTTCTGGTTTTCTTTCATCTTTATTGGTTGTTCATCTAGGACTTTCTGATCAGGTGGTGACTTGTGAGGGGAATTATTATCACTTAGCCTTGCTAAACCCTTTGCCTCTCGAAACCCCAAGTCACCGGGGACGTCTCCCCTAGGCCTTACCTCCCTAAATAGAAATAACCTTCCCATCGAGGTGATAGTGGGTGGGATTGGTTGAGTTACACCAGTTTGACCTCTTTTCATCCATCTATTAGCCTAACTACAAACTGTGCGATAACACATCATGTCCCACTGTCCTCTAGCTAGGTCATTCAAGATGGCCTGCGTACTGTCCGACTGTGTCTCAGGGCCTTTCCCCCTACCCTTTCGATTCTCTCGTCTGTCACCCATATTCCTCCCTATCTCTGCCTCTGTGTCAAATTTGATATGCTCTTTGTCCTCTAACTCTAGCTCTGTATCAGACTAAGTGTGGAAGGGAGTGTAGTCCCTTTTGTTCCTGTCTCTCCAATCTCTGTTATGACCTCTGCAGTACTGAATGTACTCGTCCCCAATATTTCCTCGACCCTCTAGGTATTCTTCACCTGTTCCCAAAATCATGGGGTCATGAGAATTACTTTCTTCACAGGCTGGCAAGAAGAAAGCTCTGATACCACTATAATGTTCCTAACTTGGCTAATGTAGGAAACATTGCTAAACTGACAAATCCACTGTCTGATTTGATAATCTGGGTTTCTGGATGCGTTTGATTTAATGTTTTAACATGCTTGGTGATTTTCACATGTGTGTTTCATTCAATTAATGTTTAGGAAGAATATATGATGCATAAAGAATAAGGAACAAACACCATCTCATTCATACGTATTATGAGGGAAAAAGTAGGAAATACAATAATGTGCTGAAAGCAAAGGAAATCATCAGCGAGATCTCGTGGATCGTCACTGGAATACAAGAAACTAATACAAAATACCCATGATCAAGAGATGAAGCCATATCTGCGCATGCACAGATAGATCGAAAAAAAGATGCAGTTCCAGAAACTCACGGCAGCTGTTGCAACTCAGGAAAACTCGCCCTAGTGGCTATACTCGATAGAATCACCTCGAAATTGTCCCAACTGAGCACCCTGGCCTCTAGGCTGCTACTGATGACTAACGGACTGAAGATCGGACCCTGGAAGATCCGGATGTCATGCCCTAGGGGGTTGCGCACCTCCTGGGATCAATGAGTGTGCCCTAGTGATTCCACCAACATAATCTACTGCTATATACCTCAAAATGTGCACCCTGGCCAATGTTGTACTGGGTCGGAATGGTTTCCTCGGATCTGATCTGAAACTCCCTCTGGAACCCCAAATGTCCCTCCTCAAGAGGAGCGCACTATCTCGTTGTCTGTTGTGCACTGAGAGATTCCTTCGTCATAATTTGATGATTGGTGGCTCAAAAGATGTGCCATGGCTATTCCTCAACTGGGTCAGGAGGAATCTGCAAGATAATCTCTGGTTTCATGCAGCTACACAAACCCTCTCTAACCCTTGCGCCCTCACTGGCTGAGTTGCGCAATCACTGCAAACTGGATACTTCTGAATAGAACGGTGAAATACCTGGATGGTATCTTTGATAGGTTAGGGTGTGTCTCTCAACACTGAAACCAATCAATTATGGTGGTTTCCTCCATAAATCCACAAAACAATAGAAGGTCGATTCTCCTCCTCCTCTGGAAACTCTCTCAACATCAAATCATAACATAATCAAGAATTAGGTCAAATTCCTCCCTTTATACTCTTCCCGATCTAATTCTTTGTTGACATCACTTAAGCTAGGTGCTTTTCCTCCTAAGGTGATTAATTAATTAATTAAGTCTCCCCCTCAGCACCTTTTCATTCTATTTCTCCATTGACTTTAGCTTAAGTGACTTTTCCTATGTTTTTTGGATTAATTCATCATTTATCCACTAAATCACCCCTTATTTCTCCTCTTGTTCCCTGTGTGCCTGACTATAGTCTACGAGAAGAAATAGACTACTAAGTCACTCCCTACTGGCCTACTCTTGGGAACAGGACATCACAGATGTGTTTCATGATGATATGGGTTTTGACAACAATGTTGAGTTGGCAATAGCCAACTTGGATCTTAATGAACCAATCCTAGAGCCGGTCACTTTTGATGATGGTGATCCTCTTGAGGGCTCATGCTCCACATCAACAGATGCACATGTTGCATTGGATATAAAGGAGGTGGAGAAGGAGGATGGAGGAGAGAGCAGTGGGAGGACTACTGACAATCACAACTCATGAGCTATGAGATTCTTCCATCTACAATTCTAGTATCTACCCTAGGCTATTTTGTATTTTCCATTGGCATTCCCGACTTATGGTTCTAATTTCTTGTGTGTTCAATGTTTGTCATTTGATCATAATTGATGTTACAATGTATTATGTTACATGTTTTGTATCATGTAAATTGTTTCTAACAAAATATGAATCTTTATGTCTATATTTCATTTTTGTATGTGTAATTTTCAAAAAAAAATCATTTATATAATTTTTTTTAAATATATATATAAGCATGTCCTCCGTGTCCCGTGCCATCGTGTCAGGTGACTACTCAAAGTAGATACATCTCATCTACCACTTTGACTGTAGAACATGTCCTTTTTCATCACCAAGCCTACTATCTTTTTCATGGGATGAAGGAAGCTCACCTAATCTCTCTTCAAAATTCATCCTTCTAAAATCATCAAAAGATGGATCATTAGACTAGGTTTTCACAAGGGATGTCCTAAAAATCCTGTGGATAAGATAAAAAAAATTGGTCATTTTCACATTCCAAGTTCTCATCCAAATCTTCTTCATTAGGTTGTTCTAAGGGCTCTTCTACAAACACTCCATCCATGTATTCTTCATAGATTTGGGTGGCTTCATGAGGTAACTCTTCTTTAATATGTTCACGAGGTGATTTACTTTCCAAAGGAAGAGAGGATCTTTCATTATGAGGTTGATCTTCAACCAAGGTGGGTCAAATACTCTTGTTTCTTAATTAACTCAAGAGGGCATTGATCTCTTCAATCTAAATGTTTATTTCAACCCCTAACTCATATGAAGGATTCCTTTGAAAGTTATGGAATAAGATATCTATCACCCTTTTCCTTTCATAAAAGAGTTCAATCAGTTCATCTAAGCACCCTATCCTTCATTCTTGTGTGGACAAACTTTCTTCAAAATTATCATGAAAGGATACTTCATCCATGTTCTTTTGATATTCTTGATATTTATCAATAGACAAAGTTGATGTTTCCTTAATTTCAATAGTCGCAAGCACTTCATCCTCTAAAGAAAAGAGCCATGGAAGTTATACTTTTTGGACCCCCATAATTTCTAACCCAATATTTTTGTATCATCCCAAAAGAGTAAACAAAAAGTTTCATCATCACACCCTCATGTGTCACTCTTGATCTCTAAAATGGAGTCATACTTTTTGGACCCCCATAATTTCTAACCCAATCTTTTTGTTTCATCCCAAAAGAGTAAACAAAAAGTTTCATCATCACATCATCATGTATCACTCTTGATCTCCAAAATGTATCTTAGGAACTCCAAAATGTATCTTAGGAAATTCTCAAAGTGAGGAAAATCTAATGAAGGATCACCATCATATCGAGGGAAGTCATATAACCAATCTGGAGAAAAATGATTAGGGTATCAACAGTAGCAAATTGCTCATGAAATTCCCATGGAGCCATTTTCAACCATTTTTAACCAAATTTAAGTCTTAATTTTAATCCATCCAACTAAATATGATCCATGAGGTACAAATGACCTTGAAAACAACCTAATATTACAAAAAAACAATCTGCAAACAATATATTAGATTGTTAGAACAATTTAAAAAACAGATTTAGAATTGTGGCTGAAAAATGAAATAGATAAATCCCTAAATTATCCTAGGGATATGGAGTATAAATCTTGCAATATATGAGAAGTTGTCTTCTTAAAATTAGAGGATCTAATGTAGAAAAGAGGAGTGGACTCACAGTGGAGCTCCACAAACTACAAAAATCTGAGAGAAATTTGCCAMTTAAAGAAAAAACTATGTTATAACTTCATTAGAACGCTTCTAACATGTAATTTCTAACTTAAAAGACAAATTTACAAAGAAAATTATACCTCCCCTAAGTGGAAAGAAACCACTTAGTCTCTAACTTAAAAGACAAATTTACAAAGAAAATTATACCTCCCCTAAGTGGAAAGAAACCACTTAGTCTCCCAGTTTGAAATCTCCCAAAAATCTGCAAGAGATCCCTCCCACATGCTCCAAGAAACTCAATGCCCACACATAAAAGACTATACTAGTATTAAACCCTCATACACTACAAGATAATAGAATCAAGAGACTATATTCCATTGATATCCAACCCCTCTGCAATGAAGAGAGGGCCTCCTTATATAGATGAAGCACACAAACAAAACCATGGAAGAGAAACCATGGGAAAAAACAAAACTATGAGCTAAAACCATAAGCTGCCCTCAAACCATGGGCTAATACAATGTGTTGCCTCCAAACCATGGGTAAAACAACCTCTCATAAGTGGAATATGGACCCCACAAGAGTTGTGCCCCACCAGAAATCAACATGAGCGGAAAATGTGTCCCACAAAGGGAGTCTAGAGAGATAATTCGCCCCACAAACTTGCATGAGAGGAACATGGGTCCCACAAAGGAGGTGCACCCCACTAAGAGCTAGATAAGTGGAATGAGGAGCCCACAAGAGGGGTGCACCCCACTCTAATAGGTGGTTTCCATACATCCAAACAATGTGCCAAATAATGATCCATGTGTGAAGAGGGTCCATGAGGGGTGACCCCTTCACAAAGAGTGCCCAAAATTGCCAAGTAAGCATGTTTCATGTGTTGAAAAAGCACGTTGATGATGTGAACAACTTTTTCATGGTTCCCCAATGCAAAGTTCCAAATCATAGTGATGAGTCAAACTTATCCATAAGTCAATTGGTGTCAAGCTTAACCGTAAGTCAATTGGTGGTTAGCATAAGTGATATCTTCTAGCAACCAAATAACATTGGATTAATTTTACAACTTGCCTAAGCTTAACCACGGTGGAACAATCATTAGGCCTTATCACAAGTGTCAACCCCTAAGATCAAGGTGTATTTCCTTAGCTACCAAGTTAGAAGTAGGTTATGATGGACTTTTATATTTGTCACTCTTTCCTTTAACCTTTTTTAGGATTTCTTTAACTTTGGGCTTTTATACATGGGGTCTTCTTTTGTTTCACACTTGATTTTAACATTTATCTCCCCTTTTAAGTTTTTTCTTATTTTCTTGGTCCATTTCTTAAGCAATAAATCATACATCAAACCACATGACCTAGTTGACACACTCTATGTCCAACCATGGTGTTAAAGATATCACACCATGTCTAAGCAATAAATCATACATCAAACCACAGTGAAAAAAATTGAAATGATGCAACCGAAACAAAGTGAGTCATCAAAGTGTAGAGCATTACCATGGTGTTAAAGCTATCACACCATGTCTAAGCAAGAAGGATGGAAAAGGTGTTAAGTAATCTGTCCTAGTTGACACACTCAAGTGAGTCATCAAAGTGTAGAGCATTACCATGGTGTTAAAGCTATCACACCATGTCTAAGCAAGAAGGATGGAAAAGGTGTTAAGTAATCTGTCCTAGTTGACACACTCTATGTCCCACCATGGTGTTAACAGTGAAAAAAATTGAAATTGAAATGATGCAACCGAAACAAAGTAAGTCATCAAAGTGTAGAGAATTACCATGGTGTTAAGCTATCACACCATGTCTAAGCAAGAAATCATACATGAAACCACAATGAAAAAAATTGAAATGATGCAACCGAAACAAAGTAAGTCATCAAATTGTATAGCATTGACTACATGTGCATCAAACTGAGGCATGAATGCGACGAGCTACAATACCATTGAAATATCAAAGATGAAGACAACTAGCAAGCCCTTTGTAACCTCAAGACATTATGTAGCAAATGTTGGAGGATATGATGGAATTCAAGACTTGGTTGACCAAGCAGGAATACTTCACATCAAATGTGAACTTGAATGTACCACTAGAAGAGCGCCTCTGGAAAAGTGTTAATTGCCCAAATGTGATCAAGGTTTCCTCATGTCAGATGAGGGGGAAACAACTTCTTGCCTAAATGTGATGGTTTCCTAGCTCAAGACTTCACATCAAATGTGAACTTGAATGTACCACTAGAAGATGGAAGAGAGGCTCTGGAAGAGTGTTAGTTGCACAAATGTGATCAAAGCTTAATTGCCCAAATGTGATCAAGGTTTCCTCATGTCAGATGAGGGGGCAACAACTTCTTGCCCAAATGTGATCAAGGTTTCCTCATGTCAGATGAGGGGGCAACAACTTCTTGCACAAATGTGATCAAGGTTTCCTAGCTCAAGACTTTCCTCATGTCAGATGAGGGGGGAAACAACTGCTTGCCCAAATGTGATCAAGGTTGCCTAGCTCAAGACAAATTCAAGACCTGAAGCAGGAATACTTCACATCAAATGTGAACTTGAATGTGCCACTGGAAGAGCGGCTCTGGAAGAGTGTTAGTTGCACAAATGTGATTAAAGTTTTCTCATGTCAAAGTAGTGTCAAGCTGCCTTAGTCAAATCAAATTGGAAACTCCCATTTCTACACAACTTGGAAACTCCCCTTGGGTTAGGAAGTCTGTTATGAACCTATTATGCTATAGAAAATGAAGTAGATGGTGAAGATAACTGAAAAAGTAACCAAGAGAAGAGTCTCTTGTAGCCTCCAAGCATTACAAGGAAATTGTGATGGGCACACAAGGGGGTTACACTTACATGAACTGTAGCCCTAGAACCAGGCTAATAGTAGATGGTGAAGATAACTGAAAAAGTAACCAAGAGAAGAGTCTTTTGTATCCTCCAAGCATTACAAGGAAATTGTGATGGGCACACAAGGGGATTACACTTACATGAACTGTAGCCCTAGAACCAGGCTAATATTTTTACTTTCAGAAATGAAGGAGATGGTGGACATATTATGCTTTCAGACAAAGAGATAGCAAAGATAGCTGAAAAGGTAGCAAAGATAACTGAAAAGGTAACCAGGAGAAGAGTCTCTCGTAGCCTCCAAGCATTACAAAGAAATTATTTTTACTTTCAGAAATGAAGGAGATGGTGGACATATTATGCTTTCAGACAAAGAGATAGCAAAGATAGCGGAAAAGGTAGTAAAGATAACTGAAAAGGTAACCAGGAGAAGAGTCTCTCGTAGCCTCCAAGCATTACAAAGAAATTGTGAAGATAGGTGAAATGTAGCCCTAGCACCAAGCTACAACTTTATGCTTTCGGAAATGAAGGAGATACTGAACCTATAATGCTTCCCAAAATGAAGGAGATGGTGTAGATAACTGAAAAAGCAACCAGGAGAAGAGTCTCTCATAGCCTCCAAGCATTTCAAAGGAACTCTGAAGGGCACACAAGGGGTTGCACTTAGATGAGCTGTAGCCCTAGCGCCAAGCAACAGATTTATACTTTAACCGACCATGGTTTCAGAAGTGAAGGAGATGGTGAAGATAACTAAAACGGTAACCAGGAAAAGAGTCCCGCGTAGCCTCCCAGCATTACAAGGAAATTGTGAAGGGCACACAAGGTGTTGCACTAAGGTGAACTGTAGCCCTAGTGCCAAGCTACAGATTTATGCTTTCAGAAATGGAGGACATGGGGAACCGATATTAAAGTGCGTGAAAGCAATGCACAAGAAGATTATGTAGCGATTGCAAATTTATCTAAGAATTAAGAATGAAGAAAGAAAAAAAATGATCAAATTAGGTCAATAAGATTTCTTTAAAATTTATTTATGTAAAAATTGGAAATTTTCTTGGGAAATAAGAAAAAAAAAAGTAAGTTTTTAGTGTTTAATCAGTTTTGTATGAACAATATTAAATATTATTGGAATTGTATGAACAAGATTAAATATTATGGAATCTTCTTAGTCGTCTCAATAAATCCCCAATAAATCAATAGTTATGATTTCAACCATTTACAAATTTAAGCTACTATATTAATGTCTACAAATGCAAATGAGAAAAGTAGATCAATAGTAACGAACATTGAAACTTAATGACCATGTCCATGCGGGTCTACTAAAGGCATCTCCTGAAAAAATAAATTAGACCACGATAAATTCAAGTGAATACTGGAGGACGGTATTGCACGTGGGTTCTTCATCGGCTGAAGATGAAATGCTCAGTTGTAGGAGAGCAGAGCTTAATTCTACGGAGTAGTGTTGGAGTAAGTACTTTAAAGGGGAGCTATATTATTTGTCAAAACATATTGTGGATGTGAATGCGTGCTGGTGTTATAAGGACACGAACATTCAGTCAACTTCACATATTTTAACACAATTAACACAGATAGTAAAAACGACTCCTGACCTGGCCGGTGGCCTGAGTGTGCCGAGCCAACATGGAAATGAAACCCTCTCCGCCGCTCTGAACAGATTTGATCCTTAGATATTCTTCCTGAGGTCTGCAAACAAAAGTAAACTATATCCGTATCAGTTTCATAAAAGCTAAGCATAGTTCTACATCGAAAAGAGTGAATGATAAAGAGAAGCAAGTGGCCAGTGGCTCTACCTGTCGCATTTGAGTTGATTGAGGAGCTATTATTCTTCGAACGACATTGAAATTCCGATGCCAGACTAATCCATTCATTGTCAAACAATCAAAACGATGCGAAAATCGCAGAGATTGCTTGAACGAAGAACTTCACATGCGCAAATCCAGCGATTCTCAGAGAAATCTGCTAGCAATCTTGATCTGAGAATGGTGGATTCCGAAAGGGATGGACGCCTGCCTTTAAGGACTTTCAGAGAGCACGTGTTCAAAACTTCTATGTATTTAAAAAAGATGGCGAGGTTTTACATATTGACATTAGTTTTTATATATTTGTAGGAAACGGTTAAGGAGGTTTCGAGAGGTGGTTTAGTAGTTGAGATGATTATGGTTGACATAGAGTTTTGAATAGTAAGTCGTTGGAGTTTGAAATTTTGGTATTGGGGATATAAATTTAATTTATGTGGATGGTATTTTATAGAAATTTATTTAAAAATTAAGTATATATTATATATTATATTGTTGATAAAAATTTAATTTATAAAGTTGTAAATGTAGTGGTAATTATATAGGGATATGAGGGGAAACTAACTTTAAACCAATTAATTACAAATGAATATGGATTTTTAATTAAAATGTTAAATTGAGGTATTTGGTAAGATAATGATGGAAATTCAACTTATAATGAAGCAAACTATCTATAAATATAGATCATTAATCAAAATGTCAAATAAGATATTATACTTTAAGCCATTATATTGCATGCATAGTACTATATTATATTACTTGGTAAATTAATTAAACAAATTTCCACACTATTTATTAATTGTTTAATGTTATACAATTTTGTAACACCTTATTGTATTTGTTTTTGTTAAATTATATGACATGTTAAGTTATTAGTCTTTTTCAACTACAATCACTTTGTTGTTCATCATTATTAATTTAGAGTGTGATTTTAAATAGTTTTCATATCTCTAATCTTTAACATAGTGAATATGAAAATAATTATTTTATGTAATATATAAATATTTGTATGTCTAATATTATTGGACAATACGTGAAGTCTTAATCCTAAGGGGTTACCTCAATTGGTTGTTACTAATGTTGTTGGACATTTGGCTAGTTCTATGTGAGTAAGTACCTAATTCAAATCCTCATAAGTGAGGCACACTAGTTTACACTGATAGGTTTGCTAGGAATGCCATCCATGAAAGTGGAGAAGCATCTCTTAGGTTCCCCATTAAATTTTCCTTGGAAAATAAAACACGATTGAGGTAGTATCCTTGACCCTATAGAAACACACTAATAAAACATACACCACACCATATACCTTATTTAATGAATTAATGAATCATGGACTCGTGTAAAGATATTTGAGCTCTTACTAGAGGTAACTTTGTTGGGGTTTTAAATAGAATTTGCAAATCTTTCGAGTCTTTAAATGTTTTTTATATTTCTAATGTCTAACCTAGTAAACTGAAAATGATTACTTTTATCAAATATATAAATTTTATTTATCTTCGCTCTCATTTGAGAGTACAATGAGTCTTATTACAAGACTTTCACAAAAAAAAAAAAAAAATATATATATATATATATATATGGAAAAACTCATGGGATCCTCCCCTCTTGCCTAGAGTATATGGATGGAGGGTAGCCCAACCACCAAACAAAATAGCAGTCGATAACCCAGTAGGACCCAACCAAACTAGAACCAAGGACCTCAATATCCCCCAAAAAGTTATCAAGCAGCTTAGCATTGTGGGCACCATCGTACAGGTCTACTTCCTTGATCTTTATTCTCATAGGCATCATGAATGAAATTTTCCCATTGGCAAGAGCCCGCTTCAATACAACTATTGTGTCTTCTTGGTCTTTCACTTGATTCACAATGGAGATCAATACATATTCTGTTGCTTTCAATCTATCCCCAAGGTCGTCTTACATAGACCTTATTATCACATCTACAATCTATTGACACTCGTGCACAGTGGTGTTGAAGGCTTGGAACATTTGCGTCATCTTCATCTCCACTGTTTTGACCTTCTCACCATCCTTGCATAGAGAAGCCAGCATTCAATTGATGATCTTCTCCAAGTTATTAAAGCAATCCTTCATTCTCGGTGTCTTGGGGTCTCACTCTCCATCACTTCCTTCTACATGTGAAACTGCCATGACCACATGCCCAAGCACCTAGCGTCTCAACTCAATACTTTTTGTCCTTCCTCGAGTCTTTCGCATTTCTGATGGAGTGCCTGTTATCGCTCAGTTTGTAGTCTATATCAGGTAGCTTAAAAGTAAAGGTCAAACTGGCGTAACAGGAGCTTCCCCACCCACTGTCAACTCGATGGGGGGCTCTTTCTATTCAGGGTGGCTAATCCCAAGGGAAACGTCCCTAGTAATCTGGGGTATTGAAAGGAAAAGGATCAAGAGATTAAGGCTCAAAAGGTCAAAGTAGGTTTTCCCCTTCACAGATTACTGCCAAGAAAGATAGTCAAAATGAAGGTATTCCACAGAACAGGCACCTGTTTG
>SNQJ01S0043061.1:59230-70715 GCA_010110895.2 Picea sitchensis | reverse complement strand
TGGTGGCTAACCAAAACCCATGAATACAAGCTTCCTAAGTCACCCCGTCAATTACCCCCAACAATGGTCAAGTGGATTAGTGTAAGATCCAAGCAGTCATCAGAAATGAAAGGAACCTAATGCATATATAAGAAGGTTATAACGATCAAACATGACACATACCACGATACCTCAGACCAATTACCTCATGGAGCAAGAGTCCTCTCCGATGCAAGTCCAAGCCGGTGGTGATGGAAGTTGTTGCTGCTGACAGGACAAATCTGGCGAAGAAGAAGAAAGATGGGCCCTCCAGGGCCATGCTTAGGTCAATCCTGCTCCCGGTACTCCATGTCTAGGACCTGTGGGCCTCGAGACATGATCTCCTAGTTATCCCTAGATATCGGGGATAACAGTGCCCAACTTTCCACGGAGTCGAGTCTACCACCCCCAGTTGATCAAATTTTGTGACCAAATTTCACACAACTCTACTCCCAATTGTCACAAATCTCTAATACCACATGTTGTGAACTTGTAATCAACTCAAAATTTTGTATGACACCTTGGTGCACAAAATTTTCTCCGACACTTGTGGTCATGTGGAATTTCCTTGGTTTGGTCACAATGGTCTTCCCACACCATGCCTACTACAAGCATACTATGCCTCTTCACTGAAGATCTACCCATAACTTTACCTTGAGCTACAACAAGTCAGATACACCAAATTCTTACTCAACTTAAGTTACCCAACAAGCACACTGAGCGCATGTCTGACTGTGGCCTCAATCATTCCATAGCAATACTACACTTAGCCAATTCACAAGTATGCAAAGAACATGAACATCCAAATACACAAAAGATTTGCAAAAGTACACAAGATATGGGGATGGGAAGCACTCAAGATAAGTTCCCAACACCCTGATTCATACATGTATAAGAATGTTACATATGATACAAGATACAAAGATGGGAGCTCAGTCACAACCGTAGCTTAATTACAATAGTACAATAAATGTCAAGGAAAATTGCCTCCTCCTAGAAAACCCCTCAAAACTTGAATCAATCAACCCCTAGCACATCTGTAGGCCTGCCTCCTATAGGTCATGTTCAAAACTCCGGTCACTTAGCCAACTTGGGTGACCTAGAATCTTAAGTCCCATAATAGAGCATCACAGATCCCTTCATTGACTCTTCCTCTTGATGTCTTGGCTTGGTGTGGCCTATCCATACTTATATGTTCCTTACCCAACACTTGGAAAGTCACGCCACATGGAGTGGTCCCAAGCCAAATCGTCCATCGTGTGCGCTGGTCCACATGAATCGCCCCAAGTCTGCCTCATCATATAGCCATCCAAGTTGCTCTGTGCCCAAGTTTCCCCATTCACGAGTCACCTCATCTGTGCCCAAGTCATCCAACTATCCATTCCTAAGGCCCACATGTACACAATATTTCCTTCTGCTTGGCATGCCCAAGAAATGTTTTCCCAAGGGAGTGTTCCCAACAAGTGCATCCATGATCACGATCCATGACAACTTGTGTCCGAAGGCAATTTGACCACCCATCGCAATCCCCAATTGAAAATCACCCAATTCGACTAAGTCTGTATAAGTCTCAGTACATCAACTCTTCAAACCTCTAGCCAAGTCTGGCCCACTTCTTAGTGTATCCAACTTGACTCATTCGTAACACCCTATCCATCCACAAGAGTGCCCAAGTCTCTGCAATATATGTGTGGAGCGCTCAGTCTGTCTGTAGGGGTGCCAAAGGAAGTATGTTTTCACTTCCTTGCCAAGGAAACCCCAAAGTGTGTGCATTGCCTTTGGGCCAATAAATCCGTATCATCCAAACTGTCCAACCACATCGATGTGACAAAAGTGCCACGCGCCCCTTTAGGTGAGGATATTACAGTGGCTCAACCACCAACGAAAAATAATAATTGGTAACCCAATAGGACTTAGCTGGACTCAAACCTTGACCAAACTAGAGCAACAAACCTCACAAAAAACTCCCACTTGTGACTTGTTCGTTCTTCATGAGTTGTTGATTAGGTTCTTTGTGACCAATTGTTTATGTGCATTGGCAAGGTACCAACAATATCACCCTCACTTAAGGGATTAATATTGGGATGAATTATATTCCAAGGAACTATATGTATGTGTGTGTGTGTGTGTGTATTCAAAATGCTCACCTTAGACCTATGGGTGAGTTTCTCAGAGAAGTGTTTTCCTCCTTTGAATCTATTTCTTTTACAAGTTTATAGGGTGTTGAATCAAATAGAAAACAAGTTGTCCAAGGAAGAACAACAATGATCAATGGGGTCAATGCAATTATAAAGAATTCAATGATGGTTTTGTGATCAATATTTCTTCAGGAGTTTATTTTCCTTTAAGCTTAATGTGCATATCCAAAAGTTGTTTTTGGGTCCTTTATGATGTAATATTTTAACCATCATGAAGAGTCAATGGGTAATCTTTTCATATGATTTTGGGCATGTTATTTGTTTTTGTTAGAATAGGGTTTTTTTAGAGGGATAGAATGAGTTTTTGAAAAGAATATATGATTTACATTTGAGATAGTTACTTGTAATTATAGGCAGATGAAGGGTGTTCTATGATGTCTATCATTTATGATCTATTCTAACATGGTCAAATTTTTCCTTGACGCCTTAAAATTATAATTTTCATTCTATCTAGAATAGAAATTACATTTTTGTTCTAAAGAAAACATTGTTGGAAAACTTGAGGGATGTGTCCTCACATTCATTGATGAAATCCCTAGTAAACTTCTCAATGTAGACAAGTGCACCTAACCCAAGGGAATTTGAACTAGGCACCTGTTGGCAAAAAACTAACCAAATACCTAGTAACAATGTCAACAATCAATTCAGCTAACCCCTTGGGATGTGTGTGTGTGTGTGTGTGTTGTCAATTGGGTCTTGTTCAAGTGGTAAAGTGGAGAAGTTGTTATCCTCCACGCCTAGGTTCAAATCCCACTTGAGACATGTTCACTATTTGTGAGCCGATTGTTGATTGGGGCTCTTTGTGAGCTAATTATTGATTGGGGTTGGCAAGGTACTCACAATCTCATTCTCACATATGAGTCGGAGGGTGGGAGCCTAGAAACATGTAAGACACACACGCGTTTAAAAATTAAGACTTAACTAACAATAAATTGATGATGGTGTGGGCTCATAATCTACCACTATTTTTTCATAATCATTCTTGAGGGTATGATTTAGTTCATTTCATTTGGTTCATCATTGAATTGATTTAACTATATGAGGTTAGAGAAAATCGTAATTAATAATGACATATATTAAACTAGTATAAAATCACCTAACTACTATTGTTTGGGTATACTTATAATAAAGGAGATTATATTTACAAACTTGCCAAGCGATTTTTTTTGGAAAAAAAATGCAACTTATATTCCAGAGAGAAAAGGTTACAATCCTTAGGCTCTATAGCACACAATACTCAACTGAAAAGCATCAATGGAAATTCCATCTACAAACACTACTAACCCTTTACAAAACAAATAGTCTATCACCCAAAAAGGATATCAAAATGTAGAACATCCAAGAAAGATAGATTGCAAGATCTAGGATTATCTGTCAAGATAGTTTACTTCTTTGTGGGAGAGAAACTCCCTGCCAAAGAATTCTTCCAAAATCAAATATTTTCAGCCAAACTAAGGGCTTCCTTAGACAAGGCTATAGAAATATGTCACCACTGATTGGATATGTTATGCATTGGTTTATGTTTCCACCTAACCCAATCCAAAATGGAATTAGGATAAATATACTTCTCAAACATTATAGGACGCCAAAGACTCTCCTGAGTCATGAAAATCCATAGATACTTTACATCCAACACCTGTCCAAATATCAATAAGTATTTAGGAACCCAACCACCCTAATCCTTTGGCCTGGATAAACCTTGCCAATTGACTAGATGTGAGCCTAAATATGTAGTGTTTCCCTTCCAAAGATAATTGAAGAAAAATTTCCTGATACAAGAAGAATTCCTTTCAGAATAATTGTCAGGAGGTGCCAATACACAATAAAAAATTTGATTGTTGATTTGATAAGCGTTAACATTCCTCCATTATAACTCTACATATTACACCATAAATTAATTCTCCTGTCAATCTGAGAGAGCAAACATTTCCAGTCTTCGATGCCATAATTATTAGGCTTGAGCTTGAAACCTAGGTACCTAATTCCATCCCCCAATTCATATGAAGGAAAGGAGAAAAGAGTGGACATATAAATTCTAATATTTTCCTCCATCTTAGGAAAAAAATTGCACATTTATTGTTATTTATAACCATTACAGTAAAAAAGATCCAAAATATCATTTAAGACCCGACCTTTTGACTCCACACACACACACAAAAAAAAGGATATCATCCACAAACAAGAGATGGTTTAGATGTTCAAGTCTTCCCAACTTAACCCCCTGAGAGTTATGCACCCTCTTGGCATCAACAATAACTTGACTGATCCCATCAACCACAAGAAATAAAATATAGGGAGACAGAGGGCATCCCTGTTGAATCCCTCAAGAAGACTAAAAGGAATTTGATCCAACACCATTAATAAACGCAACAAAATATATGGAGGAAACATGTGGCATTATTCGTTTTACCAATGGAATCTCAAACCCAATATGCAAAAGCAACAATCTGAGATAAATCCATGAAACACAATCATATGCCTTGGATAACTCAATTTTAATAATTGAAACATGACACCTCCGAGTTGTAATAGTATGAGGTCCTTCCTACATTGAGCCTACTGCTTCATGAATAAGCCTGCATTTAAGGAACCCAAATTGTTCTAAGGATACAATATTAGACAAGACATATTTGAGCCGCATGGCAATAATTTTAGCCATAATTTTATACAAACAATTGCAGAGAGCTATGGGTCGAAAATCATCAAATGATGAAGGAAAATGCATCTTAGGAATGACGACAATAAAATTTGAAATGATTTTTCCCAACATATTACCAGTAAGCCTAACTTATTTCACAACCCGAAGCAAATCATCCCCCACAACATAAAAAAAATCTTCAAAAAACTCCATTGTCCATCCATTCGACCTAGGGCTTTTATCTATCTGAAGGAAGATATCACAGCCTGGATTTCTTTCTTGGACATATCATGATACAAATCCCTATTTTCCTCGTCATCAACATGTTTGGAAAAATAATAAATTAGTTTTATAACATCCCCCATCCCAGCTGAGCCACTATGATTATTACTCCATGTCATTTTAAGAAGTGCATGTTCGACATCCACCAAACCAAATTTCTCCAATTTGTCTATAAAGAAGTGGGACAAAGTGTCTTCACAAGTAGAACCCCCCCATATTTCCTCCCGACTAAGGGTAAAGTTTATATCCCTTCCAAGAAAAAGATTCTCAAAGTGAAGAAAACCTTGCACAAAAATAAGATTCCAATAGGTCTCCCTCTCGGCATAAGGACCATAAAAATTTAACAATAGAAAAGTATGATCCAAATAGTTGCATTTAATCTCTATATATAGACATGAAGGAATATAGAAATAATTTGTAAGCATACAGTTTGGCGAAAGCCCCATAATAATTCCTCTAGAAGAACCGGTGGAGTACAACCCTATAAAGACCCAACCCATTTTTTTTGTTTGTTAAAACAATAATAATAAGATCACTTTTCCCCATAGTTTTCTGGATAAGAACAATGCTCAACTAGTCTAGTGAGACAAACCTATTTAAGGAGATTTTTTTTGCCCTCCCCCTTAGGCCCCTAATGTTTACCGACATGATTCTCATAGGGTTCACTCCTTTGGGGTTGATCCTACTCTAAGGACCCCAGAAACGAGTCTCTAGCTACCCTGGGAAAATTCACGAGAGGATTTCTCCTGCACATGCTTCAGTGCATATTTCTACCCCACTTTGGATGGTAAGGATTCCTTAACTATATCAAAGCCCAACGCCCCAAAGGGGATCATACCCTTCAAATAAGTTCGAGAGTGTAAGAAGTAAGGCTCTCATCCTGAGGAAGACAAGAGAGAATTTGAAGAGAGGGTTCGAGAGGAATCAATATACTTATGAGGGGACTAATTAGAATTCCTTGAAACATCAAAATTAAAAGAACAATTGTCCCATTGCAAGGGAACAAAATTTTCCAAAACCATCCCCGAGGAAATGCAAGCCCCCAACCCATTTCCCAAACCCATCTAACTATCGCTCGAGATATGAGTAGATGAATCCACAAGAGGAAAAAGAGACCCAAAAAACTTGCGTAAATGATGGAGAGAATTCACACTTTTTTACCATAGAGTGTCAATCCTGCTCCATTGTGAAGACATAAGATCCAAATCATCCTTGAACAAATTCATGGGGTTTTGAGTATCCTCCTTTCTAGAAACCATATCATCCAAGGGAATAGAAATATACCCTACTCTAAATTGGACCAAGGCTCCTTAATATCAACATGTCTTGATTCTAAGACAAGATCTAAACCATCTCTACTCGAGGAAGGAACATATGACTTTGAGCAACCCCTAGCCTTGATTGGAACAAAACAATTAGTGGGAAAATCCCCAACCTCTAATTTTGGAGACCCCTGAAACTTTTTGGAGAACTTCTGGTCACACTCCACCATAATGTGACCCACTTGGTGACAACATGAACAATGAAATGGGACATTTAAATAGTCCATAACTTGAGTGAAGGATCTATTTCCCACTACCATCTCTGCAGACTCATACAAACCATCTCTTGGGTCCAAATCCATGAATATTTGATCCACCGACTTGAAATTTCTTACCTTATAGCTCGAATCCAAAGCTATAAAATTCCCTAAAACATCCCCAATATCCTTGATCCCTAAGTCAGACCAGAATCAGAGTGGAATATTTGGGATTTTTATCCATGTTGGCATGCTTTACAGGGCTTATTCCCAAGCATCGAAAAAAGAATTCCAAGGATTGGCACAAAGAAGGCTCTAGTCCCAATACCATCATACTAAAGATAATTTTTTCTGCATCCACCATTGAGTAGAAGATTGAACCAATCTAGCCTCACAACAACCAATGAAAAATAGAAACATACCCAAGAGTCAAACTCTAGTTGCCCTCCATCCACGGATTGAGCAAGGCCACAAACATTATTCACCCACATAATTTACCCACTATTGCTTTCCACTTTAGATCAATAATTTGATTTACCTATAGATCTTCACCAACGACCAAAGAAACCCCTCCTCCACAAGATTTCACCACTTGATGTTGCTTCTAAGCTAGTTTTCTTCGAACAAAAGGAGGCGTACCCCTTGCAACTTCTCAAGTAAAACCTTACTTCCAACAAAACCTAGAGATCCAATCCCTTTAGGGATTTGTTGAGATAACATGCCCACGCTAGGAGTCAAAAGACTAGAAATATATTGAGATGAGCCCATCTCTAGCACCTCGTTTATACTCATCCCCAACAGGACCTATCCCCTGAGTTACTTCTAGGAAACTTCTCGAGATCTAACAAAAATTTGTTGAATGATCCACTTTCCAGACAAATTTGTCTGGATCTAAACTTGACTCAGATGAGGGAGCATCTGAAACATCAACCTAACCCTGTAAGCTGACACAAACCATATTAACCTATAGAACATGTAATTTTCATTTTCTTAGATTCAATTCATGGTTGTACAAAAGATAAGTTTATTAATATAATACAAATGACCGCAAAAGTAGGCCAACAAACTAAAAGAGTACATCAGAGAAAAAGTACAACGTGGGAGTGTGAAGGAAACTACTAGATCAATGCCTAAAACATGTAAAAGAAAATGACTAAAAGCCAAAATTTTAAGGAACTAGCTAACTAATACTTTATATTGGTTATGCATAAGTAAAATAATTAATAGTAAATGTGTTAGAAACAAATTTTAATCAATAATTCAATTAGTTACATATCATTGATCACCTTTGCGGTGTTTAATTATGTTGTTTGAGGGTTCTCTACTCTTGATAGCTTCTCAATGGACATCCTTTTTCCTCTTTGAATGCATTGAGTATGCTTTATCAACCTCTACGAGTATGCTTCCTACGTTGATGGGAATTTACTGATTAACCCCCTAAATTTGTTCAAAACCATAGAAAATGAATACATCTATAAAATTCAATCAATAGATGTAATGAAATTTTTAAAAACGGTAAATGACTAAAAACACAAGTGACAAAAAATAAGAGTAATTTGAGTATTTCCCCATGTTACGCCTTCTCCTCCTCCTCATAGTCTCGACCATTCTCTTCAATGTCCACTTGTCACTACACTGTGTGTCTGGGAACCATTCATGAAGATGTCACAAGGCATTTTTATTATTTTTCTTACTAAGATCACTCTAATGTTTGTAATATAATTTTGACCACTCCCTACTGATAGTATCAAATATTTTTTGATGGAAATTTTTTCCATTTCCATACTTTAGAACCTCTCCTTTCTAATCAAATTATATATATTTAGTAGTTGATATGCAAGGCTTGTATTCCCCTAAGATAAATATTCTCCTCAATCCATTGTCATCTCCTTTTTATGCTCATACATTAATATTGATGCCATAAAATGAGCAAGCACCGTGAAAAATGTACTATATTGAATTCAATTAATACAATAATGTACTCTCTAAAGTTCATTGAAAAATCCAAGATAAATCATACCTCTAACATGAGTAGAGAAACTCTGACTAAGAGTTTTTGAACTCATTTAAATCTAAAAAATGTGATCCTCACTTACACACAATTCTTCTTGTTAAATCATACCTCTAAAAAGTATCGATTGGAAGTATTAAGGGAACACTCTCTTATGATGAATTCCTACACCATTTTCCCCATGATACTTCCAATCGAGAGATTGAAATTGAAAAATAATAGATCAAGAATGCAACTTTAAACCAATTCCATAGGTTACTTCAATGAGAATGGGATATCGACATCACCAAAGAGCAAGAGAAATCCAAGAAAGAAGAGCAGCTTGAACAAAAAAGGCTCCAAGTTGAGAAACATTATCAGAAAAGACAAGTTGAGGAGAAGAACCAAAAAGAACATGAGTGCATGGCACACCGGGATGCACTCCAAAATAAAAAAGAAGAAGAATCCAAAAGGTTGGTTGAAGAAGAAGAAGCCAAAAATTAGCTGAAGAAGAAGAAGCCAAGAGGTTAGCAGATGAAGCACAAGCCAAGAAATTGGATAATGAGGCAGAGGAAAAACAATTAGGTGACGAGGTTGAATCTAATAAGAAAGAAGACGATCTATTGAAGCATAATTTAGTCCAGTCACCTACCACTTCGTTGATGCCCAACCTGGTCATTGTGAACATACCTCCTTCAGAATACACTCCCATAAACATCATTCTAGGAGATTCCTTCCCTCGTCCCAAGACTTGAATTTTGAAGGCTCTGTAGTAGCTATTGGAAACAACTACTTTGATAACAGGACAAGAAGTATCAAGAAAAGGTCCTTCAAAATGAAGAGAAGAGGAGAAACAAGGTCAAAATCATCTGCAGGGAGGGTATTAGAGTGGAAAGTAGGGCATGACCCAGAAGAGAGCATGATCCAAGTAACTTCAACACTCAACGCTTTTGTAGGGTTAAATGCCTCATCTATCCTTGAGGTAACTAATGCCCTCAACACTAACAAGAATAGAGCAGTCAAATTGGAGACAGAGTTAAAAGGTGTAAAGGACAAATTCATTGTAGATGTACATGAGGCTATAAAAACACCTGAAAGCCTCAATTCAGAGAATATGAACAGATCCCTACAAGCACAAAGAGACCAAATGAATATAGAATTTGAGAAGCAGATGAAAATCCAATGGGACACCCATAGAAACGAGTTAGAGGCGGAAAAGCATAAACTCAACACATCCCTAGAAGAGACCAGAGCCTCAACATGTATTATGGAATCCATCAAGGCACATGCATTAGAATTAAGTGAAAAAATAGCAACAGAAAAGTATGAGCTCCTTGATCTTCTAAGTAGCATACGGGCTAACCAACAAGAACAACTCAGGCTGCAAAGCACATTGATAGAGAATCAAGAAAGGTATCAATAAGCGAGTGAAGGCTTAGAGGAGATGTTCGGTTGGTATGATATGCACCAATCCCCACCTACCACACTATCGGTATATTCGAAGAGGGAAAGAATTAGATACCATATGCTCTTTGACACTAGAAAACATCTCTTCATGAGTGCTCACTCTACCCAAGGAGTAGCAACTGACACTTGCGCAAAACTTTGGAAAGATGCAAATGATCTCGTCAAAGAGGCAGGCGTACATCCAATGTAGTCCATCAATGAAACGACAGCTTCCAGCGCCAAAATGGTTGAGGTGGAGGAACACAAGAAATCTAGCTAGGTGAACATCTAGAATCTAAGCCTATTTGAAGAAAAATCAATTAAAGAACACCTGTTGAAACTCACCTGACTCACCCACAAAATCCAATCCTTTGTAAAGACCACATCGGAATAGTTATATCAAGAAGTGTCCACCAAAGTTTGCAATATAAAGTCGGTCTTGGAGAGATTTCAATCAAGCAAACTCGAAAGAATATTAAGTGATCATTCCATTTGGAAAGAATACCAAGATCAACTATAGAAATAGGGTAGTTCATGATTACAAATTCCACAGTTCCCTCCAGATGTTACTTTCTTTAGTTATTGTAATCCCAATTTTGAATTTGGAATACGAAGAGTCCATTTTTTGTGAAACGGGCCTAATTTCATGATTGGAAAGGAGAACAATTGTAAATAGTCATCCCTCACTATAAACAAGGGCACCGTCCATTTGAAAGGGCTTTTGGTTTCGGAATGTAGAAAGACAGTATTTATACTAGAAGTTAATTTGAATCGAGAGACATTTTTAGTTTGAGATTATGGTATTGATGTGTATGAATGTGACTATTCTATGTATGCATCTCTCCTATTGTAATTTGTGAATATTGGTTAATGAATTACTTCTGAATTAATGTTTGTAGTTCACAGTTACCATGATTTTCAGAATGAGTACATTGATAGTGTAATACTGTTAACTAATAAATTCCTTGATTATAACCAATTATGCTATTAAACTTGTATATTACTTATGTTATGAATTTATTTTATGCAAGTAATACATATATTTCATTGTATTCATTTGTTTGGTTAGTTTTCTCCTGATCAGGATAGGTTAGTTTAGAATTAGTTAGAAACTATATTTTAGAATAATAATCATACACCTTATCTTAAATTTAGTTAGTCTGATTTACTTCAATTTTATATATTTTTTAATTCATCTAAGAACCTTCGGTTCTCAAATTCATATTTAGTTAGTTGGTAACTAGGACAAAATCTAGTCAGAAGCACTACCCCAAATAGAGCAAGTCTAATTGGGACCTACCATCAAGTGTTTTGTTAATGTTTATGCCATTATCATAGTTCTTTGCATTTCATTAGATAAGAGCATAATAAGAACAAGATCACTGAGAAATAC
The DNA here is from genome assembly GCA_010110895.2 of Picea sitchensis. Lineage (NCBI taxonomy): Eukaryota > Viridiplantae > Streptophyta > Pinopsida > Pinales > Pinaceae > Picea > Picea sitchensis. The sequence continues at coordinate 59,231 of SNQJ01S0043061.1, read as the reverse complement.
G
>SNQJ01S0043061.1:27237-59220 GCA_010110895.2 Picea sitchensis | reverse complement strand
CTTGATTAATCCACAATGGGGATTTAATCCAATAACAAAATAATAGTAATGATTAATCCACAATGGGGATTTAATCCAATAATAAGAATGCTCTTCGCAGTTACATTATTTCAACACGTTTTCCCTCATCTGATTGAGTGGGTCATTCTGGATCGTCAACAAAAATGACGCTAGAAGGAGGGCCACAAAACTGAATGGCTACAAACAGAAGCTCAAACCCTTCTCATTCTAACCTGCAAGTAATCTTTTCCTCGACAAGTGATTCCTACCAAGTTCCCTCCGAACATATTGTCTTCCCTTCATAGTATGTTGTAAACACGCCATCTCAGGTAAGTACTCACCGCACTTCTACTCACTCTGAAACATCCTTTTCTTCCCCTCAACCTCGTGTCCTGACCATCTCAGATATTGAAGCCATAGTCAAACACTCAACTGAGAGAACCAATCGTGCCTTGACTAGACAACTTAGCAGGCATACATAAAAACTACCTTCGGATTACTCTCTTCATAAAAATCAAGAAGACCTTCAACATACAGACCCCTATTTTGTCAACCTTAACTCCTATCAAGACAATCATTCAATTGGGACCCCTAAATATCACATTCCTTAGGATAATTTTGATTTCCCTGAGACTTCGGACTTTAATATTTAATATTATTTACTAGCCATTGGAGCAGAAGGTAGACCACCCTTGCCTCTCGAGTCACCCCCTCACACTCCGATAGATAAGTTGGAAGACAACTATGAAGAAAGAGACAGATATGAGAGTGAAACCAAATATAACCCATATCAAATCATTTTGTATCAACCTACGAACATGGTTGGAGTGAACAGAAACCAAAATCCTCCCCCCCCTACTAGCCCTGGTTGTTTGATGACGCGTTCGCTATGCCAAGGATCCAACATGACATGCCAAGACACATTAAGAAGTTCCTGCCTAAATTTCACCTTGAAAAAAGGGATTCAGTTGAAAACCATGTTAAGAAATTCCTGCTAGTTATAAGGTTACATAGTATTCGACATGAAGACGTCGTCTACCATTTTTTCCCCCTTACTTTTGAAGAGAAATCATCAACATGGTATTTCTCTCTAGAAGAATTCTCCATTCCGAACTGAAGAACCCTTGAAACCCCTTTCCTCAGGAAGTTTGGGGAGAACAAAACACCAGCCACCCGGGTTCTAGAACTCTCGAGAGTCAAGATGGACTCTAAATAATTAGTGAATGATTACAATTGACATTTCCTTACTCTATTAAAATGAATCACGCGTGCCTCAAAACCCGTTGAAGCCGTAACTACTGAATTCTACACCTCTGGTTTGCCTATTCCCATGGTCATGTATGTAAAAACCTCTGAGAAAGGAACTCTAGAAGAAGCTTTCCAAGAAGCCCTTACGTTTGAGAGAAATGTGTTTAGTTTAAAAGTAATTTCTAGCTCAGAACCATCTAAAGATAAGGGTAAAGGTAAAGTTTCTGCCTCTAAACCCAATGAATATAAGAATCCTCCTGATTCGATGGATATGGAATCTCTTCAAAGGATCATTAAGAATTTATCCAATGACCTAGTAGACTTGAAGAAAGGTAGTGGAGAGGGATCCTCTAGCCAGAGAAAATTCTTTAATTTCCCCCCCAAGAAAGATAAGAACACTCCACCAACCAACATAACCACCCCTTCTCAAACAGAAGGCATTAACATGGAGGATATTGTCCAAGCCCTCCAGACTTGGGATACAAAGAATATGACTGAATTCTTTGATGAGGGAGTTGAAAGTCAGAAACAACAAGAACAACCTCATGAATCTAACGAGCCTATAGAACAACAATTAAAATCATTATGGGACATTTCTTTTGGTGGATATGAAGAAGAAGTTGAAGAAGTGCACATCTCACAAAATGTTGTAACCACTAGGAGTGCCAATAAGAAGGTTTCCAATGACACCCCCGGTACCACCAATTCTACTTCTCTCGCTACCTCCACTCCCAAAAAATCATCTTCTTTGACCAATCCTACTCCCAATTCATCCGAAATCACACCTTCCAACCCCAATACGATAGATCAAACACCAAAACCCATTATTTCGTCCACACCCCTAACCAGGTTGGAATATGAAGATTCCAGAAATTCAAGAGAATTTTATTAGAACTCTACAAGGAAAAACTTCCTCTGGCACAAAGGAACCAAATGCAGGAACCAAGCAAGGGACCACCAAGGTAAATTATGCTAACAATAATACTCCGTCTAAATTTTGGGTTGCCATTAATGTGTCCTTAACCGGTCAAAGATCCAGGTCTACCACCCCTCCTTTCCTCATCACTTTTGAAATATTTAATAGAAATGTTCATAATTTCATGGTATACTCGGGAGCTTCATCTAATGTCATGCCCATAAAAGTCTGTGAGAAGCTTAATGTCAAACCTGAACCATCTACCATTCATATTATTTAGTTAGATAGAACCAAAGTTAAAGTTATTGGAGAATTGAAAAAATTATTGATCATGATTTCTGCTAATCCAAAAGTTCATCAAACTATAGATATAAAAGTAGTAAACATACCAGATAACTATGGCATGTTGTTAAGTCGATATTGGTCGGCTATGTTAAATGGCTACTTTGATACTGACTCGTCCCACTTGTGGCTCTCTTATAATGGAAAAATGAAACAGATCAGGATTAATAGAGAAAGGTATATGAAACATGTCATTACTGACTTGAACGACCCAAATTAATCGATAATGTTTAACAACTCAATTTTGGGTAATTATTCATATGAAACATTTTTGGGGAATTTTATAGTTGAACCATCATCTCTTGCGGAATCCAACACACAATCTGAAATCCTTCGTTACACCCATATTTTCGAGCCCAACTGTAATATAACTGATCAAACTAACAATTCCTCTGATGTACAACCTTAACATAGTTTCTAGAGACAAATTAGAAAAACGCACTAACTCTCTTAACCCCATTAAAACCAAAAAATCGTAAAATTCAAAAATACCAATTGAAATAAAAAAAGGAGATCCTCACATGTGGATGTTATTTTTTGATGGATCCAAGTCTTTAGAATGTGCATGCGCGGGTTACATAATGAAAGACTTGAAAGGTACTAAAATGCTAATTTCATGCATACTAGAATTTCCATGCACCAACAATACTGCCAAATATGAAGCCCTAGTACAGGGGTTAAGAAAAACAGTCGACTTGAAAGTTGAGAAAATCAAGGTATTTGGTGATTCCAAAATTATTGTAAAACAGGTTAGAAACACCATTCATTGTCTTTCAAGCAATTTGAAAAAATATCAACTTGAGGTTTGGGAACTAATCAAATATTTTTCAGCATTTAATATTAGTTCAGTTCCTCGTTCGCCAAACCGTGACACTAATTTGCTAGCCAATGTAGTGTCTAGGTTAATACCCTCTGACAAACTAATGCCCAACACTTTTTCTATTGAACTTTTATACAGGCCTTCAATTCCCGACAATATCGCAAATTAGAGAGTCTTTGATGGAAACCAACAACTGATAAATTTATTACATCTCAAAGATACTTTCAAAGACTCTATCATCGATGAAATCCAACATGACCAACTAGTGAATTCGTATGTTTCCATCCCAGATCAATCTGACAAGACAACAGGTTCAAACAATTGTATTCCGAGGAACGTAGTGAGGCTGGAAAAACTCTACGACCTCCAAGACAAGTTCAAGAAATTCATTAATTTCAAAACCAATAGTTCATCCATGGAGTTCGAGGTGGTGAATTTGGGGACGAATACCATGCCTCAAAACATTAATTTGGGAAAAAGTTGTTCTCCTGAAAAAAAAACAAGCTTACATAAAACTATTCCAGGAATACAAAGACATATTTACATGGATTTACAAGGATCTCAAGATGTATGACACCAAGATCATACAACACATAATTCCCATGAAGCATATGGTGAAACCATTTCAACAAAAGCTGAGGAACATGCACCTAGCCTTGAGCCTCGGGTCAAAGTAAAATTGAATAAGTTGCTAGCGGCCAAGATCATTTTCCTAGTAATACATACACAATGGATCTCCAACTTAGTATCAGTAAGAAAAAATAATGGGGATATAAGACTTTGTATTGATTTCAAAAACCTGAATAGAGCCTCAAAGAAGGATAATTACCATGTGCCCCCGATGGAACAAATCTTATAGTATGTATCCGGATTTGAGATGCTCTCCCTTCTAGATGGTTTTTCGAGTTATAACCAGGTCTTAGTGGCCCATGACGATCAACTAAAAATAACTTTCCAAACCAAGTGGGGAACACATGTTTACATGAAGATGTCATTTTGCCTCATCAATGTCGAGGCAACATGCCAGAGGGCCATGGACATTGCCTTCAGGGGTCTACTTGGAGAATTCACAGTGGTGTATCTAGATGATGTTACCATTTTTTCAAGGGATAGAAAAGATCATATAGCTCATTTGAGGAAAGTATTCAATAGATGCAGAAGGTACGGAATCTCTCTTAATCCTAAGAAATATGTTTTTGTTGTTGATGGAGGAAAAATGTTAGGCTTCATTGTTTCCAAACATGGTATAAGAATCAAACCTGAGAGAACTGAAGCAATTGCAAAAATCCCCCCCCCCCTCACAACAATAAAACCATACAGTAGTTCCTCGGAAGGATCAACTTTGTAAGATGATTTGTCGTCAATTTTTCCAAAACTGTGAAACCTATGCAAGACATGACAAACAAGAAAGTTGAATTCAAATGGGGACCCAAAGAAAAATAATCTTTCGATAAGATCAAAACATAGATAGCATAATCTCTCGCATTATTAAGCCCAGACTTTACTCGAGAGTTCATCCTCTACACCTTCATGTCAGATTCCACTTTCGTAGTTATTTTAATGCAAAAGAACCAGGAAGGAGATGAATTCCCTGTAGATTTTATGAGTTACGACTTACAAGGAGCAAAGTTGAACTACCCTGAAGTGGAAAAACAATCCTACGTTGTATTTCAAGCTGTCAAACAATTCAAGCCACTCTTGTTCAAATCTAAGACAAAATTCATTGTTCCTTACCCTGCGGTCAAGAATCTACTGGTACAAAAAAAAATTGTAGAAAAGAGAGCTAACTGGATTAGAACTCTATAAGAATACAACATAGAAATTAAGCCTGCAAAAATCGTCTAAGGCTAGGGGCTATGAATACTGGTCACATAATCACTGAGTGATGAATCACATGAATATGTGTTGTCTCAAGATCAAGAATTGTATACAAGAGAGACAAATTACATCCCGGCCATTTCAGATCAATGGTTTTTCAAAATAAAATATTACTTAACACATGGATCAACCCCAGATTGTCTCGAACCCAAGAAGAAAAGGGGCCTCAGACTCAAGTCCGATCAATATCAGATCATCCAAGGAACATTATGCAAAAATAAAATATGATGGTGTTTTCCTAATATGTCTTGAGAAGATGGATGTAGAAAAGTTATTTTCCGAACTCCACGATGGACCAGCCAGTGGAAACTATGGTGGAGACACCACTACTCACAAAATCCTCAGATCCACATAATATTGGCCCACTTTATTCAAGGACTCTCATGCATATGCAATGAAATTCCAAGAGTTCCAAATGTTATCTGAGAGAGAAAATAAGGTTGCCTTCCCCTTACATCCTGTGATCATCGAACACCCCTTTCAGTAGTGGGGGTTGGACGTGATCGGAGAGATCAATCCCAAATCATCCCAAATGCACAAATACATCTTGATGGCTACTGATTATTTCACTATATGGAGTGATGCAATCCCCTTGAAGACCATCAACAAAAATCAGGTGACTTCGTTCCTTGAATCCCATATCATCACTAGGTTTGGAATTCCAGACTCTTTAGTCTTTGATAATGCTAAGTATTTTTCTTCTCTTAAATTGACTAAATTTTCTCTAGAACGAAATATTAAGGTTAAGTGTTCAACGAATTACTACCCACAAGGAAATGGTTTGGCAGAGCCGACTAATAATAACCTTATCAAAATTCTCAAGAAAATTGTCAACAATAATCAAAGAAATTGGCACCTCGCTCTTTAGAACTCTCTTTGGGTTGACAGAGTAACTCCCAAGACATCCATTGGTAACTCCTCTTTCTTCTTGGTCTATGGATAGGAAGCCACTTTGATGACCCATACTTTCCTACCTGCCTTACAATCAACCCAATCTTCCCAAGATGAAGATTGCCTAGTAATGCAAGAAAGTTTAAACATGCTACTAAAACTTGAAGAATAAAGGGAAAAAGCTAAGATGAACCTGACACACCACCAAGAAATAATTAAAAAATGGTTCGAGAAATCAGTTTTAGGCAACAAAAAATTTCAAGAAGGAGACCTTGTTCTTAAATGGGAAAAAACTAATGAACTTAAAGGGAAACACTGCAAATTCGATAAACTATGGCTAGGCCCTATCTGATTCACTAGAAAATAGGTCCTAGGAATTTCAGACTCAAAACATTATAGGGAGATGAGGAGGAACTCCATTTCAATGGCCAAATCCTAAAAAATCACTTCTCCTAATCACCGATGGTGATGTAGCTTTGTACATAGTAGTTTTTCTCAGTTTCTTTCTTTTCGTTTTCTATTGATGTTTCACTTCAATAGTCCCGTCGTTGCTTGAATTTGTTTTTTTTTTTTCACCCTTTGGTTTAGAATAACCCATTGTTTGTTTCTTTGGAATAGCCTTTTCTTTCACAACAAGGACCCAAGACTATTGGACCTTTGTAACTGCCTTGTCCCATGAGTACCTTTCCACCTTTGTAAGTTCCTTGTCCCATGAGTGCCTTTCCATATTGAGGTTGTCGAGCTGATCTGAGATCAACGTCTATCTTCATGAACAATGATAGCACTGAAAAGAGGAACTTGTTCATCTGTACCAAAAGAAAACTTCTAACCTTCAAATTTCGTACCTTTTAATGGTTTCCATTAGTTATCCTCTCTTATGTGACCACCCTCATGGCTTGTTGGTGTTCCATTAAAGTTTCTTGAAATGTATTGAATTCAATGTCTTCTAGATAACTCCAGTGTCTCTTCCCATTAATCCCTTATTCTAAAACACATATGTGGTTCTTGTTTACAGACCCACGAGAATAAATTGTCAATTGCGACTAGCAAATCAAAGTAACTCTTGTATCACCTCGCTCCCTACTTATCTTCACCTATGTTGCTACAACAATATATAAATTTAATATCTAAAATGTGGATATAAAAATCATAATCAAAGGAAGTTGAAAATGCTACTAAAAGCATGGGAAGTACAAGTAAACCCGTCGGGGATATGGATGCTCACTGGCAACGAGGCCATGCTTGTATGATACCAAGGCATCTTTGTCGGGGCTATGGACACTCACTGGAATTGAAGCAATGTCGAGAAAGAGAGGTGAGGAAAACACTTTGGTCTATAACAGTTCATGAACGTTCCTCTGTGGTGTCACTCTTAATGTTTCACTGTGGATGTATGAAGTTTCCCATTAACACTCACTCGAATTATGTGGAATATCATTGGTAGTGGGCTCTCTCTATATCTCTCCCTCAAGCCACTGGATGTGGGGTCCTTAAGATGAATACTGAATGGACTATTATAAGGTAAATTTCTCTTTAAATCTGGTTGAAGTATCTCTCTCTTTTTCAACTCAGAGATAACTAGTTCTTTCTAGTAAGTCACCATTTGTTGTGGTTCACCTCCCATAACAACCCACATTTTTAATTTTTATGGGTCCCTTGTTTTTATTTCCCTTTTGCGCCTAATTTATCCCTTACAAGGAATTCATTCCTGCGTCACTAAGGCAATACAAGATTAGTTCATAATTGATTTGGGATCAGGTCCGTCAGAGTTTTTCACTCCACGCGTCAACCAAAACTTCTATCATTGCACTCCGATAACTCCGACGCATCCACTACATTTGCTTCGTGAAACCCATTTTATTATTAGATTCAAGCCCAACCTATATCGTCTCCCCAAGTCAGTACGACCTATCAAACTTCCACCTACCCAAATGGCGTCCTAAGATTGGACCCTTGACTTCCCAGTTTATCGATCTTCAATAAGTTGCCTTTATTTATTTCGGGACTCGACATCTTTTCTAAGGTATCGAAGGAATATTCCTTTGATACCATTCTTTTCGGAGTCCATTTCATGCCCCATCCTCTCGAACTCTGAAGCTAAAACTTCGATAGCTTCTCGAACTTTCCCACATGCATGTCTCGCACATTCCCCCAAACTTAAAGAATATTCTTTTGATACCGTATCCATCGGATTTTGAACATTTCCTCATCCTTTAAATCTCTAATGGATATGTTTCAAAGTCTTACAAGAAATACGCTCAGCGCACCTTTCTAGAAAAGTGAATATTCTTGTGCTACCTTTCCTTTGGGGTTTAGTGTGAACCTCACCCTGACTACCTCCAATGCCAAGACCCCGACGGGTCCCACCTCCTCCCATAATGTTGTCTATTGGTTTTTGGGTCAAGTCGAAATGTTTTTCCAAATATAAGAGAATATGCTTTCGATACCCTTCTCTTTGGAGCTCGAATCATTCCACGATCCCTCCCTCTCTGAATGCGTGACTCCAATAATGGTCTTATTTTAAGCTCAACCTGGCACAACCTCTGATGCACGAATCCAGGTGTCCATCAACCTTAATGAACATTAATGACAAAGATAATGGGCATTAACCACAGAAATTAAGACCATGTCTAGTAAGATTCTCATACACACCCAAGTTTTGGCACCATGGTGTTAGTTCGATATGTGTTATGAGCTATAAAAAATCTTGTATTCAGACACATATTACGTTGTAAGTTTGCGAAGCATTTGTTTTATATTGATTCCTATTTTTATTGAGTGCTACTACACTATTACTGCAATCTCTTGATTATGGGTAACCCATTTTTGTTGTTTAATCATCCTTTTGTTGTTAGAGTTAACACATTTTATTTAATTAAGTTGATACTCGTTTTAACATGTTATTACAGGACAATTTGGTAATCCATCATGGCAAGCCAGAACCCCAAAAGGTCGAAGGGTTCGATGTACTTTCAGAGTGTTACACGGCTTGAACCATCATCTCGGCCAATTGAATATTTAGTGACTGACACTAATCATCACACTAGTGAAGACCATTTCCCTAGTTATGAAGAAATCTACAGGATCTTCAATACTACATATTTCCCCATGGATGACGAGGATTTGGAAGTGTACAAGAAAATCCCAAGAACCAGTATCCATCAAGTAGCTTCCCGACCACAACTTTTCCCATACAACAAGGCAACACAATGGTGCCTCAAAAAATTTGATGCCACTACAACGAACATCGTGAGAAAACAAGGGAAGCATGCATCATCCCTTATAACTAAAGACATCAGCTCCAGATATCATCTTCCCACCCAAACATTATCTTTAAACAAACCATTCTTAAAAGGGTTTTCCCAAGCAAGCAAAGGACCAGTGAAGGAGATGAAGCAATGGTGGGTAGACAAAGAGGAAACCATCAAACAAGGCCTGAAATTAGTTCCTACCCATAGGCTCAAAAATACCTACAAGTTGCTGGTATCCACGCTCTGCCACCTATTTGGAAAAGAAAAGAGCACGCATTTTGAAACTGACTGGATGCCTTTGGAACACACCATCGTTAGAACAGGACAAATATTCAACTGGGAAGATATCTCGGTTTTCAACATATGTTTTCATGCGAAGAATCTCGTAGGTATGAAGAAACCTTGTTTTTATATGTCAGCCTACAAGATCGATGCCATTTGTTCCTCTGTACAATTTCCAAGCTAGGGTGGAACTGGGACAGAAATCAAACTCCCATCCATGTATATTGCTCTCAATTATGGAGAGTTAATTACAAACAAGATTTTATGATATATGCAATTTATTTATTTTCCCTCTGCACTCCATCCTGTTTGGTTTCCCCAGACATAAAATCTCCTTCGATTCCAGGAATGGGATGAAAGGGGTAGCCGAATGGTTCCTCTATAAGTATTACTCATATATCAGGGTGTAATGGACCACCAGATCCCCACACCTTTTTCCATACTTTTTCCAAGACCATTTTTTGATAAGGTAAATTGTGTACCAAACCATGGGGTTAGGGGTTACTGCACTATTGCAAACCAATAAATTTTTTTTTATCCAAATTTCCCTATCCACATTGGAAGCTACACTAATTCCAATGGTCAACATGCAATGAAAGAAGCAGAGGCCCTACAGGAGCTAACCTTGTTCCTGGGAGATCCTAAAGGCCATGACCCCCATGAGTTGGAAATCAACCATGTTAGGTTTGTCATCCTCACCCATCCCAATATCCATGTTGTCGATTTCAAGGAAGATAATTTTAAGGGAACACTCTCTTAGGATGAAGTCCTACACCAGTTGCCCCATAAAGCTGCCAAGTGAGAGCTTGAACTTGAACAAGAATAGATCAAGAAGGTAAATTTAAACCAATTCCAGAGGTTGCTTCAACGCGTTTAGGATACCAACATCACCAAAGAGTAGGAAAAAACCAAGAAAGAATATTTGCTTGAATAGAAAAGGCTCCAAGCAGAGAAAGATTATAAAAAAAGACAAGCTGAGGAGAAGAACATAAAAGAACATGAGTGCCTGGCACACTGGGATGCACTCCAAAATAAAAAAGAAGAAGAATCCAAAAGGTTGGTTGAAGAAGAAGAAGCCAAGACGTTAGCGGATGAAGCACAAGACAAGAAATCGGTTAACGAGGCAAAGGCAAAACGATTAGCCGATGAGGCTGAAGCTAAGAAGAAATGAGATGAGCTATTGAAACATAATTTAAGCTAGACATCTAGCACTCCATCGACGCCCACCCTGAGCATTGTGAACATACCTCCTTCATAATACATTCCCATAAGAACCATTCCAGGAGATTCATCCCTCTCTTCCCAAGCCCTGAATTTTGAAGGCTCTATAGTAGTTATTGGAGACTACTACTTTGATAACATGACAAGAATTATTGATAAAATGTCGACCAATAGAAAGAGAGGAGAAGACATCAAGTTAAAATCATTTGTAGGGAGAGTATTAGAGTGGATAATAGGGCCTGACCCAAAAGAGAATGTGGTCCAAGCAGCTTCAGGACTCAACACTTTTGCAGGGTTAAATGCCTCATTTGTCCTTGAGGTAACTAATTCCCTCAGCACTACCAAGAATAGAGTAGTCGAATTGGAGACAAAGTTAAAAGCTGTAAAGGAGAAATTCATCATATATGTCCAGGAGGTTGTAAAAGCAGTTGAGTGTCTCAATTCAGAGAATATGAACAGATCCCTACAAGCACAAAGAGATCAGATGAATATAGAATTTGAGAAGCGGATGAAAATGCAATGGGACACCCATATAAACGAGTTAGAGGCGAATAAGTAGAAACTCAACACAACCCTAGAAGAGACCAGAGGCTCGACATGCACTATGGAATCCATCAAGTCATAGGCACTGGAATTAAGTGAAAAATTAGCAACAGAAAAGAATGATCTCCTTGATCTGCTAAGTAGCATATAGGCTGAGCGACATGAACAACTCAGGCTGCACAACACATTTATAGAGAATCAGGAAAGGTATCAGGAAGCGAGTGAAGCCTTAGAGGAGATGCTTGGTTGGGAGGATATGGACCAACCCCCACCTACCACACTGCCAATATATTCAAAGAGGTAAAGACTTAGATACCATATTCTCTATGACACTGGAAATCCTCTCTTCATGAGTTCTCGCTCCACCCAAGGAGCAACATCCGACACTTGCGCAAAACTATGGAAAGATGAAAATGATATCATCGAAGAGGCAGAGGTACAACCATTGCAGTCCATATATGAAATGACCTGCCAGTGCCAGAATGGTTGAGGTGAAGGAACAAAAGAAATCCAACCAGGCGAACATCCGGAATCTAAGCCTATTTGAAGAAAAATCAATTGAAGAACACCCGTTGAAACCCACCCAACTCACCCACAAAATCCAATTATTTTTAAAGACCACATCAGAACAATTATATCAAGAAGTGTCCGCCAAAGTTTGCAACAGAGAGTCGGTCTTGGAGAGATTACAATCAAGAAAACTTGAAATCATATTAAATGATCATTCCATTTGGAAAGAATACCAAGGTCAACTATAGAAACATTGTAGTTCATGATTACAAATTCCATAGTTCCCTCTAGATGTTACTTTATTTGGTTATTGTAATCTCAATTTTGAATTCGGAATACGAAGAGTCCCTTTTTGTGAAACGACCCTAATTTCATGATTGCAAAGGAGAACAATTGTAAACATTCTCCCCTCACTATAAATAGAGGACATTGTCCATTTGAAAGGGATTTTGGTTTCAAAATGTAGCAAGACAATATTTCTACTGCAAGTTAATTTGAACAGAGAGACATTTTTAGTTGGAGATTATGGCATTAATGTGTATGAATGTGACTATTCTATTTATGCATCTCTCTTACTATAGTTTGTGAATATTGGTTGATGAATTACTTCTGAATTAATGTTTCCAATTCATAGTTGCCATGATTTTCAGAATGAGTACAACGATAACGTAATATTGTTAACTAATAAATTCCTTGATTCTAACCAATTATTCTATTAAACTTGTATATTACTTGTGTTATGAATTTATTCTATGCAAGTAATACATATATTTCATTGTATTCATTTGTTTGGTTAGTTTTCTCCTAATCATGATAGGTTAGTTTAGAATTAGTTAGAAAATGCATTTTAGAATAATAATAATACACCTTAGCTTAACTTTAGTTAGTTGGATTTACTTCTTTTTTTTTATATATTTTTTAATTCATTTGAGAACCTTCGGTTCTCATATTCATATTTAGTTAGTTGGTGACCAAGCCAAAATCTAGTCGGAAGCACTACCCCAAACAAGAGTGGGTCTAATTGGGACATGCCATAGGGAATTTTCCCTCATCTGATTGAGCGGGTCATTCTGGATTGTCAATACTTTCTAAAATATTTTCTTTAATTATCTCACATTATCCATTTAACTTATATCTCCTTATTTTCCAATGTCACTTTTTCCTAATTTGACTTTAGTTCTTTAGTGACATATTTCGCCCACCTTAGTCCCCATTTGGATGAGACTACTATAGCCTAGGGGGGAAAACTAGGCTACTAAGTCTTCAAGTGCCTTGGTCATATGGAAGGGGATATTACAATCTCCCATGCTTTAAATTGCTTTCCCAAAAGCAATTCTGATTCTAAATGTTGCAAGCCTTGTTCACCTTCCCAAGAAGCATCCTCAATTGGTAATTTTTTCCACTTAATCATATATTCTTTGATGTTTTTGTTCCTCAACCTCTTCTCTCAAACTTCCAATATGTCTTCAAGAAATAGAATCAGTTGGCCCTCTTCGTCAAGTGGTGGTATATCCCCAGTGATGATCACCCACTTTCCTAATGCCTTCTTCAAGCATGACACATGGAACACATTATGGATTTTACTCCCCGGTGGTAATTCAACTTCATATGCTACTTCTCCAATCCTTTTACTCACCTTGTAGGGCCCATATAAACGAGGCTTGAGTTTCTCCACACTATTTTTCTTGATAGATGACTGACGATATGGATGTAGCCTCAAATAGACCAAGTCCCCTACCTCAAAGTTGTGCTCCACTCTGTTTTTATCTGCATTGACCTTTTGATAGTTTTGAGTCCTCTGCCAATGATCTTTAATCTCTTTAAGTATCTCCTGACTTTCTTGTATCCAGTCCTTATCCATAGGAGCCCTGTTGTTCCCAAGTGAAATATCCATGAGAGTGAGTGAATCATAGACATATAGTGCCTTGAAGGGCGTCATGCCAATTGACCTGTGATGGGTAGCGTTATAAAAATATTCCCCCAAATGAAGCCACTTGACCCATTCTTTATGTTGTCCTACCACATAATTCCTAAGGTACCCTTCCACCCATTTATTTACTATTTATTTTTTTCCATCAGTCTGTGGGTGATAGGTCGTACTAGGTGCCAATGCGGTGCCAACAATGCTAAACAAATCTTGCCAAAAAGTGCTCATGAACCTGTTATCCCTGTCACTCACAATATTCTTGGGTAAGCCATGCAATATGAAGACTTCTATGAAAAACAATTTCTCTACCTGAGACACGCTATACTCCATGGATATGGCAAAGAAATGTGCAAACTTTGTCAAGCGATCCAAAACTACAAAAATTCCATCCTTTCCCTGCACCTTTAGGAACCCGAAGATGAAATCCATGGATATGCTCTCCCATTTATATGCTAAAATGGGAATTTCCTGCAACAAACCTACCGGATGAGTATGCTCAACCTTGTTCTGCTGACAAGTTGCACATTCTCTAACATAGTGTATAACACCCTCCTTGAGGCCCTACTTATGGTTGTAGAGACCCATAGAGATTCAATATCTTCATATCTGGCCTCAAAACCCCATGAAAATGTTGATCTTCTGTAAGGAAGAGTATGGTTGGCTCATGCGATGAATATCCCTTGCTAAAGATGCAAGATCTAACCACCAAACAATAAATCTCTAACCCCAAGTGCGCCCCTTCAGTATTCACGTCTAGCTTTGATAATAATAATTATTGAAGGAGAAAAACCCCAAAGAATGTCAAGAAGAGTTTCTCCACGTATGGAAAATGCATGCAAGACTATATCTCTTCAAGATCCCACCTGTATAACCCAAATCAAACTTACTTAGCTTGGACAGTGCACCCTTCCTGTAAAAAAACCTCCAACAGTACGCCCCTCCTCACATATAATAGCTGAAATAGATATGAACTGAATAAAATGATGAGGGTGGAATATTTCACCACCTTGGCTAATCTTGGACCAGGGAAAGAGGGATATTTCACCTCTATGATGATCTCTAGGGTTTGTTTGGTCAAAACCCTCAAAACGCTCAAGTTGCCAGAGCTCAAAGTTGCAAGTGAAAAATGATCAAGAATGAGGAAGTGAGGCGTCCCCATCCTCTTTCATACCACAACTTATAATTCCTCTCTTATAAATTACTGATTATCTTTCTAAATTATTTTCTTTAATTATGTCACATTATCTATTTAACTTATATCTCCTTATTTGCCAATGCCACTTTTTCCTAATTTGACTTTAGTTCTTTAGTAACATATTTCACCCACCTTAGTCCCCATTTGGATGAGACTGTATCCTATGGGGAACAACTAGGCTACTAAGTCTTCAAGTGCCTTGGTCATATGGAAGGGGATATTACAGTCTCCCCAACTTGAAATTGCTTGCCCACAAGAAATTGTGATTCTAAATGTTGCAAGCTTTGTTCACTTTCCCAAGAAGCGTCCTCAATTGGTAAATTTTTCCACTTAATAATATATTCTTTGATGCTCTTGTTCCTCAACCTCTTCTCTCTAGCTTTCAATACGTCTTCAGGAATTAGAATTAGTTGGCCCTTTTCGTCAAGTGGTGGTAGCTCGTCAAGTGGTGGTAGCTCCTCAGTGATGGTCACCTGTTGGCCTAATGCCTTCTTCAAGCATGAAACATGGAATACATTATGGATTTTACTCTCTGGTGGAAATTCAACCTCATATGCTACTTCTCCAATCCTTCTACTCACCCTTTAGGGCCCATAGAAACGAGGCTTGAGTTTCTCCATGCTATTTTTCTTGATAGATGACTGGCGATATGGATGTAGCCTCAAATAGACCAAGTCCCCTACCTCAAAGCTACGCTCCACTCTGTTTTTATCTGCATAGACCTTTTGATGGTTTTGAGCCCTCTACAAATGATCTTTAATCTCTTTAAGTATCTCTTGACTTTCTTGTATCCAGTCTTAGCCATAAGATCCCTGTTGTCCCCAAGTGAAATCTCCATGAAGGTGAGTGAATCATAGACATATAGTGCTTTGAAGGGCGTCATGCCAATGGACCTATGATGGGTAATTTTATAATGATATTCCACCAAATGAAGACACTTGACTCATGCTTTCTGTTTTCCTGCCACATAATTTTTGAGGTACCCTTCCACCCATTTATTTACTATTTCTATTTGTCCATCAGTCTGTGGGTGATAGCTCATACTAGGTGTCAAATCAATGACAACAATCCTAAACAACTCTTTCCAAAAATTTCTCATGAAACTTCTATCCATGTCACTCACAATATTCTTGGTTAAGCCATGCATCTGAAGACTTCTCTAAGAAAAAAATATGCTACCTGAGATGCGCTATACTCCATGGATATGGCAAATAAATGTGCAAACTTTGTCAAGAGATCCAAAACTACAAAAATTCCATCTCCCAGCACCTTAGGCAACCCGGTGATGAAATCCATGGATATGCTCTCCCATTTATATGCTGGAATGGGAAGTGGATGAAACAAACCTGTCGGATGAGTATGCTCAACCTTGTTCTGCTGACAAGTTGTGCATTCTCTAACATAGTGTATAACATCCTCCTTGAGGCCCTACTTATGGCTGTTGCAACCCATAAAGATTTGATCCATTCATATATGGCCTCAAAACCCCATGAAAATTTTGATCTCCTATAAGGAAGAGTATGGTTGGCTCATGCGATGAATCTCCCTTGCTAAAGATGCAATATCTAACCACCAAACAATATATCTCTAACCCCAAGTGCACCCCCCTTCAGTATGCACACCCAACTATGATAATAATAACTATTAAAGGAGAAAAACCTTGAAGAATGCCAAGAAGAGTTGCTCTAGGTATGGAAAATGCATGCAAGACTAGATCTCTTCATGATCCCACCTGTAGAACCCAAATCAAACTTCCTTAGCTTGGACAATGCACCCTTCCTGTAAAAAAATCCTCCAATAGTAAGCCCCTCCTCACAAATAATAGCTAAAATAGATATGAATTGAATATAATGACAAGGGTGGAATATTTCACCACCTTGTCCAAGCTTGGACCATGAAAAGAGGGATCTTTCACCTCCGTGCTGGTCTTCAGGGTTTGTTTAGTCAAAACTCTCAAAACGCTCAAGCTGCCCGAGTTCAAAGTTGCAAGTGAAAAATGATAAAGAATGAGGAAGTGAGGCATCCTCATCCTCTTTTATACTCCAACTTATAATTCCTCGCTTATATTATTGATTGGCTTTCTAAATCCTTTTCTTTAATTATCTCACATTATCCATTTAAATTATATCTCCTTATTTTCCAATGCCATTTTTTCCTAATTTGACTTTAGTTCTTTAGTGACATATTTCTCCCACCTTAGTCCCCATTTGGATGAGGCTATATCCCAGGGGAAACAACTAGGCTACTAATTCTTCAAGTTCCTTGGTCATATGGAAGGGGATATTACAGTCTCCCCTAGTTGAAATTTCTTTCCCACAAGCAATTCTGATTCTAAATGTTGCAAGCCTTGTTCACCTTCCCAAGAAGCATCCTCAATTGGTAAATTTTCCACTTGATCATATATTCTTTGAAGCTCTTGTTCCTCAACCTCTTCTCTCTAACTTCCAATATGTCTTCAGGAATTACAATCAGTTGGACCTCTTCGTCAAGTGGTGGTAGCTCATCAAGTGGTGGTATCTCCTCAATGGTGGTCACATGTTGGCCTAATGCCTTCTTCAAGCATGACACATGGAATACATTATGGATTTTACTCCCTAGTGGAAATTCAACCTCAAATGCTACTTATCCAATCCTTCTACTCTCCCTGTAGGGCCTGTTAGCATTGTGTAAATTGCTTGCCTGAGGAAGCAAATCACAAAGGTAACCACAAAACCACTTTAGAACTAAAACTAGCCCTTTCAGTTCAGATAGGTATCTCTCTTGTCACTTGGTCTCTGAAAGATAATTTTTCTCTTAAGGATCAATGGCTAGGTCTTTGATTAGATAAAGAGATTTATAAATTTTGCTGGTAGGAAGGAAGAGCAATCTATTGGGAAATGGAGTCAACTTTGAAGAAAATGGAACTATCAGTGACTGGTGGGTAGAACTATCAAAGAAGCAGAGGCTATTTAGGTGATAATATTTCAGTTAAAATATTGTTGTTGTATAATGGAAGAAAGAGAAAAAAAAATAGCTACATTCAGAGCACCAACTAGGATGAATTTTGATTGACTTAAGAAGAGATAACAATACTTAAAATTGCTTGAATATAAAGCATCAATATAAAATGAATTCCAGGCCATTAGCTTTCGAATTCAAGTATATAAACGTTGCAGATGAAATGAGAAAATAAAACAAGAAATACATACATGAGAGAGAAACACACACTTCATATCACAACCACAAGAATCTCTAGTATTAATAACACTATACTTTTGCACTATAATTTCATTAAACTTCAGAAAGTTTACAAAATGTTCAAGACAAAATGTCCTCTACGCTTATGCCAACCCTTTGTACATTCATAATGATCCAATATAAAGGCACAATCCATCCCTAAGATAAGGAAGTCGAACTTTAACCACCTTCCTTCATTTTTGGATCTAGTTACACTAAAATAGGAACAAACTCAAACTATGCGCTAAAAATAGAAGTTTGTTTTGACCATATTAATTACATAAGAATATTTTCAAAAAATAATAGTCTTCATCATGCTCTCAAACTCTAGGACTAATGTGAGTCACTTAGTATAGCTGGAGATGAATTTGGGGCTGATTTGAATGATGACTAGGCTCCCTGGCATGTTTGTGAAGCAATCTGTTGCAGCTCGTTGTGTAACTATAAGCTACAATAGTTGCATATCGAGCTTACACAACGAGTGTTTTTCTTCAGTTATATTCACATAGTTGGTAACTACAAGGTCTATGGAGGCTATCATTGACCATTCTATCATCCCAACAAACATTACCCTCCATTTCTTCATCAAATATATACTTATATCACTTGCGTAGCATGAGATCGCTATGCAAGTTCTGTGAAGTGTTCTTTTCCAGACACATACTCAAAACATATTAACCCTTTACCGATAAAAAATACAATACTATGAAATCATTAATTCTATATTTCAGCCACCTCTGCAAGCAGGTTTAACTTTCCCCTAGCTTCATCATCAACTTTTGTTTGTTTCATCCTTAGTTTCAGAGTCCTATTTTCTTTCCTTAATGACAAATTATGTCTTTTCAGATTCTTCACTTGCCTATGCAAAAGTGAATTTCTTCTTAACTTTCATTGGGCATTGGAAATAGTTACATAGGCATTGGAGATGTTTGGTCCACACTCATGAAGGTTTTTATCAAAGTTTTTGTTGTTGTTGTTATGTTCTCTTCCCTAAGTTGAATGATCAAATCATGTGCTTCTCTTAATTGTTTGTTGAGCCTTTTGAAATTTCTCTCACCTTCTCCAGGTGAGGTATGGATATTTTCAATTTCTATGGACTGGTCCTATGCATGTGTTTCTTCTATAGGCTTGTGTCCTGAAATCACTATTCTAGCTGAAGATCTTGTCAAAGGAGTTGTAGGCTTGGGAATCTCCATTGTTTTAGGACTCCGCTCAACTACTCTCTCTTTACCTTTTTCCTTAGAAATTTGTGGAATTTTTGGTGTTGATTATGTCTTTGACATTGATACCTCTTTTGGTGTTGAAATGATAGAAACCCTTTAAACAAACTTCTTCTTCATCTCCCTATTTTCATAGTGGAACCATGTTATGGCATGATGAGCTTTCTTAAGTTGTTCTTTCAATTCTCCAATTTTTTCATCCTTTTCACCTGACTGAAACTGATGTTTACCAATACCTTGAGTTGTATGTTCAACTTATTGTGTGTGCAGGGAAGGTAATCTTTTGGTTGTTGATCTTGTAATTGGACTGCTAATTTTTGGTGTTTCAGCAACCTCATCTGCAACGTGTAATTTTTTCCCTTTCTTATTAGCTTGTTGGCTTGGTGAACTACCTTCAACTTATTTTCCTTTCCCATGGTACTGTTCTACATACCTTTTCTCCCTCATATTAGACTCCTCAAGGACTAAAGGATATGTTTTTTCAGCTGATAGGGGACTGTCTCCTTTGGGGTCTAAAGAAATTCTTTCTGAAGCTAGGAAATAATCCCAATCTCTGTTCAACTTCTTAAGTTTGTTCAACACTAGTAATTTCACCAAAGAGAAATGAAACAAACTGGATTTAACCTGGTCAGCCTTAGCCTGCACTCTATTTGAAATTTTACCTAGGATTCTTTATAGGTAAAATGGTAAATTCGAAGGGTCGTTTCCCCATGAAATGCATTAAAATCCTAATATGGTATTGATGTACCCTTTCAACCCTGCCCTCGTAGGTGACATATTTTTGAATCACTCTTAATATCTTTTCATAGTGTTCCAATATGAAATATATTGGAATGGTAGTACCAAAACTTTGTTTTTCATACTTAGGCTTCAAGAAATCAATGTAGAAGATGGAATCAAGGGGCATACCTTTGAACCATTTCTCCCCTTGATATAGAATTTTAGTTGCAACAACTATTGTCTCCTCTGACACCTGGAAAGTGAGATAAAAAAACTATGTCTGGATGCCATTTAAGTTGAGGGAAAAATCATTTGTCAGCGGCACATTATACCCCTACATTTTCTCACAAAATCCCATGCATCTGGCTTGCTCAAAAGGAACCCTAATTGTTGGATCAAAGTTTACTAATTGCAAGTTTTGTGGCTCAAATCTTATAATGCTCTCTCCCTTATTATATTTCTTCTTCCCTTGAGTTTTCATCCTATAAATATATGTTGAACACACTATGACTATGGAGAAAAATAAGTTGATAGCTAGGGTTAAGGCATGTAACTTTACATAGCGAGAAATAGAGCTAGGGTTTACAAGAAATGGGATCAAAGGAACTCACCAAGGAAAATCTAGTCCTTTAATCTCATATCATATTAACTCAAAATGTTATCTGGTAAGAAACAAGACCTCCTTAGTATGCAAATTATGCAGGACAGGTGATTCCTAGCGTGATGAACAAAACTTGTGTAGCGGATGAAAAAAAGCTTGTGTAGAGGATGAATCAAAATTTGCGTAGTGGATGAAACATAGCTTGCATAGAGGATGAATCAGAACTTGCATAGCACGTGATTCTTCTAAAATATGCTATGGAAGAGGAATGTAACTAATGAAAGAGAGCCTTTTCATGGAAAAAATGGGAGGGAAATAGAATTTCATATGTCAAGAAAACCCGATTTGAAAGCTTGATTAGACCGTTGAAATTATTTGACAGTTTGAGTAGTGCCAATCTTTGTGCAGCGAACTTACACAGCGTGTGATCCTTTACAAGCCAAATATCAAAACCACTTTCGAGTATTAGTACATACAACATGATGAACTATGATGGCTCCATATTTCTCATAACTTGTCATTATGATCCATGATACCATTTGAAACTCTTCCCCTAGAACTTTGACTTATGACTTGAATCTTTTATGACATACCATATCAAAACTTATGGAAACGATCTTAGTCTCATTCCTAACTATCACACACTTAATGATTCAAAATAGGAATGCATTGGTCTTCCCAAGACCAAAGCATGGATTTGAAAATTCTTAACACACCTATGACCATACCTTGAAAATAAGGACACTAACAGGGCCCATAGAAACGAGGCTTGAGTTTTTCCATGCTATTTTTCTTGATAGATGATTGGCGATATGGTTGTAGCCTTAAATATACCAAGTCCCCTACCTTAAAGATGTGCTCCACTATGTTTTTATCTGCATAGAAATTTTGTTGGTTTTGAGCCCTCTACAAATGATCTTTAAGCTCTTTAAGTATCTCCTGACTTTCTTGTATCCAGTCCTTAGCCATAGGAGCCCTATTGTCGCCAAGAACAATATCCATGAAGTTGATTGAATCATATCCATATAGTGCCTTGAAGGGTGTCATACCAATGGACCTGTGATGGGTAGTGTTATAACAATATTCCTCCAAATGAAGCCACTTGACCCATGCTTTCTGTTATCTTGCCACATAATTCTTAAGGTACCATTCCAACCATTTATATACTATTTATGTTTTTCCACTAGTTTGTGGGTGATAGCTCATACTAGGTGTCAAATCGGTGTCAACGATCCTAAACAACTCTTTCCAAAAATTCCTCATGAACCTTCTATACTTTTCACTCACAATATTCTTGGGTAGCCATGCAATCTGAAGACTTCTATGAAAAAAAATTCTACTACCTAAGACCTGCTATACTCCATGGATATGGAAAATAAATGTGCAAACTTTTTCAAGCAATCCAAAACTACGAAAATTCCATCCTTGCCCTGCAACTTAGGAAACCCGATGATGAAATCCATGGATATGCTCTCCCATTTATATGTTGAAATGGGAAGTGGCCGCAACAAACCTGTTGGATGATTATGCTCAACCTTGTTCTACTGACAAGTTGTGCATTCTCTAACATAGCATATAACATCCTCCTTGAGGCCCTTCCACACAAACCTCTCTCTGATCTGCTTGTAATTCTTGAGAAACCCTTGGTATCCCGCCAGTGGTGAATCATGGAATTCGCTAAGCACCTTCCCCTTGAATTTAGATTCTGGTACAACATAAATCCTTCCCTTATAGTAGATAAGGTCTTCCAAAATACAAAACCGATCGTCCTGAATTTGTCTATCCATTAGTTCACATACAACTTATTTTTGGAGTACTCTACCAAAATATGTGATTTCCACTCAACTGATGTCTTGAACATAGTGTAAGTTGAAGGTCTCCTAGACAAGGAATCTTCTAAAACATTATTTTTCCCTTTTACAAACTCTATGTCAAAATCATAGGCCTGGATTTTTCTCACCAATTTTCATTGTCTTTCATTGAGGTATTTTTTCTCCAAAAAGTATTTGAGGCTGTTGTGATCGATTTTGACTATAAAATTGGCTCCAACCAAGTATTTCCCGAACTTAGCTAGCGCATGCATGATAGATAACATCTCCTTATCATATATGGTATACAACAACTCGGGTCCTCGGATTTTTCTACTTTCAAAAGCAATAGGATACATGTTATGCATGAGGAAAAACCCAATTCCTTCTCATGATGCGTCACACTCTAGTATAAATGGTTGGGAAAAATATGGTAATGCTAAGAATGGGCACAAGCTCATGACCTTCTTCATTCTATCAAAAAAAAATTATGTTGCTTCTGTCCACTTAAACACACCCTTCCTGGTTAGATCAATCAAAGGTGCACAAAGCTGTGAAAATCCCTTAACAAATATCCTATAGTAGGTGCAAATGCCAAGGAATCTCGGGATCTCTATGATTGTTTTGGGTGTTTTCCAATCCAAAATGGTTTGATTTTTCTCTTGATGAACCTATACCCCTTTTTGCCCAATAATGTGTCCCAAGTATAAGACTTCGATCATTCCAAATTCACATTTAGATTCTTTGGAATACAAAGATTGTTCCTCCATGATGCTAAATTTTTTATCCATATGCTTGAGGTGATCCTCCCAAGTTTTTCTGTAGATCAAAAGATCATCAAAGAAAAACAATAGATACTTCCTCAATTCTTTGTTGAAAATGTGATTCATGCAATACTGGAATGTATCTGGTGCATTAGTTATCCAAAAGGGAATAAATAAGAACTCATAATGCCCATAATGGCACATGAAGGCCATCTTGTATATGTCTTGTTCTCTCACCTAAATCTGATCGTATCCCGAGCGGAGATCAATCTTCGAAAAATAAACTACGCCATGGAGCTCATATAATAATTCATCAATCATGGGAATTTGATACCTGTTTTTAATGGTTTTCTTGTTCAGTTCCCTATAGTCAATGCACATCCTCATTGTACCATATTTATTCTTAACCAATACAACTCGAATGCAAATGGGATTGATCTAGGCCTAATGTGTCCCATGTCCAACAACTCTTTGATTGCTTTCTCAATTTCATCTTTAAACCTTTTTGGGTGTCGGTAAGGTGTGGTGATAATCGTCTTAGATCCTTCCTCTAGCTCTATGGTGTGCTCAAAACCCCTATCCAGTGGTTTCCCTAGAGGAATTTGTACAAAAACCTTCTCATTCTTTCCAAGTGTCCTTTGTATGTCCTGTGAATAATGTTGGCACCCCTCCTGAGTGGTTTGGACTAAGACTAAACATTTTGCTACATATGCCACATCCTCACTCCTAAATAAATCCTCCTTGCACTTTGTTGAGACCACCCTAGGAGCATTCTCTGTCATTCCTTTCAATGTTGCCCTCTTTATTTCTTAAGAATTGAAGGACATCTTTATAGTTTGTATCTTGTAGTGATAGGAACCAAGGTTCTAATCCACTTAACTCCTAGTATAGCATTGGTGTCTGGTAGGTCCATCACATAAAAATCTTGTGCCAAATTATACCTGCCCAAGATAAGACTCATCTATGGAATAAATATGTCACATCGCATGGTGCGTCCTCCTTCTACCTCTAATAAGAATCCCTCAAACTCAACAGTAGGGAGGTGTCTTATATTCACCAAGGAAGCATCAAAAAATTTGTGGGAGGCCCCACCATCAATAAGTACAGTGACCCTTTTCCCTTGGAGGACTCCTCTCATCCTGAAAGTGCTGAATTTTGGTAACCCACTGATGGAGTCAATGACAACCTTCTTAAATCTTGCTTTCTTGCACATTGGCTCTTCCTCTTATTCCCCATGCATTGGCTCCTCTTCTGTTTGGGTCACTTATATGTTTTGAATATTCCCCACATCATTTTCGTCCTCACTATCATATAGAAACTCAATGTAGTGGATATTTCCCTTCCCCATGCATCTGTGCCCTAGTTCCCATGGTTCTTTACAAGTATAGCATAATTTTTTCCTTCTAAATTCCCTTCTAGTAGCTTCATCCAATTTTCCCTTTCCTTTGTCTGCAATCCTTCGATCCTTTCCCCTTTGGGAAATTGGTGGCCTTGGAATGAATTTGATTTTGGAAGCTGCCCCCTCTAAGTCCCTAGTCCTCCAAATCGCATCCTGGAGTGTATTAGTCTTAAAATCCTTGACCCATCCATGCAAGGGATATTTCAATCCTTCATAAAATAGCATCACCAATCTGGATTCTAACATGTCTGGAACCATGAATGCTAGCCTATTAAACTCTTCAATGAACGCTTCAGTTGTGCTTGTTTGCTTAAGTTGGGTGAGCTCATGGAAATGAAGCTCTGGATACCCTTGATCAAATGTGTCTATGAGCCTTTGTGTGAAGTTTGCATATGAATTAATGTGAGCATGTCCCAAATTAGTCATCCCATGGTACCGCCATTCATGGGATTTACCTTCCAAGTATAGAGTAGAAAATTTGATGGAATCCATCTCCATCATGGGATTTAATTGCAAGTAAACATTTAATTTATGTACCCACACCCTTGCAGAAGCCTTGGTTGATCCATCAAAGGTGGGGATATCCATTTTCTCTTCCTTGCATCCTAGACCATTATTAACCTTGTGAAAATATCTAGGCATTCCTATGTATTTAATCCCATAATACTCTCCCAATGAAACTTGTCTCCTAAATCCTACACTCAAGGTTGCATATTTCCTCTCATAATCTTCAAAATTATCTTCCACCTCCACACGCCCTGGAGTGTTAGCATCCTGTTGTTGTGCATCTAAGAAACATGGCATGTAAGGCATGGGTGTTATCCATCTACTCATTGGTGTCCATTTGGTTGCACCCCCAAATATAATTTTCCCCTTAGTGTGGACCTGGTGACTAGTCTATGCGTGATACCTTTCTCCTCCCTCAGATCCTCTAGCCCCATTATTCCATTCACTATTATGTGGTTCCATACCATGTACCATATGCATGAGAAGATGTATAATAATGTCATGCTCTGCTTCCAATGTGGTAACCAAGCGCTCTTATCCTTTTTTTATTGCTGTCAAATCTATTTTAAGATCCACCTGTCCCTTGGATATGCATTCCTGTGTCTCATCCAAATGGTGTTGTAGAATAAACTGTGTCTTGTCAATGAAGCATTGCAATTCATGAGTTATATTTTTCAACTCAAGTGGCACATCCTTATTAGTTCCATCCCTCATTTACTATCGTTCTCCCATCTCTATTTTTGGTCACTCACCCCCTTTTTCCTTCCTTCTCCTATTGAAACCTTTCATCAACAAACCCCCACAAGATGGGATGATTCAATGCTCTGATACCATTGAAATATTCCCCCAAGTGGATTTGTATGAAATGCTTAAAGTTTTATTTTTTTGGTTGATGCATTTTGTCAAACAGTTCACACCAGTAGCTTCCTTAGGCTCATACTGAGGTTTTATTTTGAGTTTAATAACATAAAATAGTTTTCATAAAAAATGATCTTTAACAACAATGAAGTAAATAGAAATAGCATCAAGGATTAGCCATACATAGAGATATGCTTTTATTTATTATATAGCTGACCTCAATACAATAGAAGAGGAGATATGGAAAATATATAGAAGGATAGAATATGTGTCTGATAGCACCTCCAAAATACAATAGAAAATATAGATTTTGACTCCCAGGTACCTCCACAAACAACATGTAAGAGATTTACAAGATCAATTTCTTTCCCTTCCTCAAAACTGGTATCTTCTCCAGCTGAGTTGCGCCCTCATTGGTTGTAGCGACCCATAGAGATTCGATATCTTAAGATTTGGCCTCAAACCCCCATGAAAATTCATATATCCTGTAAGGAAGAGTATGGATGGCTCATAAGATGAATCTCCCCTACTAAAGATGCAAGATATGACCACCAAACAATAGATATCTAACCCCAAGTGCGGCCTGCTTCAGTCTTCACACCCAACTATGATAATAATAATTATTGAAGGAGAAAAACCCCGAAGAATGTGAATAAGAGTTGCTCCAGGTATGGAAAATGCATGAAAGACTAGATATCTTCAAGTTCCCCCCTATTGAACCCAAATCAAACTTCCTTAGCTTGGACAATGTGCCCTTCCTGTAGAAAAACCTCAAAAAATGTGCCCCTCCTCACATATAATAGCTGAAACAGATCTAAACTGAATAGAATGATGAGGGTGGAATATTTCACGAACTTGTCCAAGCTTGGACTAGGAAAAGAGGGATCTTTCACCTCTATGCTAATCTCTAGGGTTTGTTTAGTCAAAACCCTCAAAACTCTCAAGCTTCCAGAACGCAAAGTTGCAAGTGGAAAATTATCAAGAATGAGGAAGTGAGGCGCCCTCATCCTCTTTTATACTCCATATTCTAGTTCCTCACTTAGATTATTGGTTGAATTACTAAAGTCATTTCTTTAATTATACCAAATTAGCCATTTAACTTATATCTCCTTATTTTCCAATGTCACTTTTTCCTAATTTGAATTTAGTTCTTTAGTGAAATATTTCTCCCACCTTAGTCCCCATTTGGATGAGACTATATCCTAGGGGGGGAAACTAGGCTACAAAGTATTCAAGTGCCTTGTTCATATGGAAGGGGATATTACACTACCATTGGAGCATATGCAGGAAGCATAGATCATTTTGGGGTTCATAAGACAACTATACCTAAACCGACAAGGTTGACACCTCAACAAATGGATGAAAGAATATCAAAAGGAACATGTTTCAATTGTGATAGAAAGTACATTAAGGGGCATAAATGAGGCGAGAAGAAATTATTCTACATAAACTATGAAGAGGAAGAAGATCAGTAATTGGAACCATCACAAGATCTAGATATAGAAGATACTACTCCAATGATATATTGCCTTGCATTCGATGAAATCAATACTCAACAAACCCTCAAGATACAAGGATACATAAAAAAGAATTAAATTAACATTTGTGATTGATTATTGTAGTACACATAACTTGATCAATTACAAATTATCAAAAGATCTCAACTACAATATCATTCAACAACTACAAGAGGACCTCGGTTCATTAGATAATTTTGTATGGAAGAATGATTTTCTATGGTATCATGATTGTTGATGAATGCAAATATGTGAGACATTCTCCAGTTTACAAACCTATGAGATGTGGATCATTGCAGCTATGTGAATCTTTCTCTTAGCTTACAAAACTGAGAGAAATCCCTTAAGAAGGGTATGTGGTTCCTTCCCGAGACAGAGCTAGGAACGTAGAGATGACCTCCTCCATTCAGAGAGTTGAGAAGAACTACAGATGATTATCCAGTGGGAAAGGTAATCTATTGAGTTAGATGTGCCTGTGACTGAGCACAAGGTGAACGTGTGAAATCCCAAAGTGTTGGGTGCATCGTCATGTGAACAAGAATTGAAGATGGTGTATTAGCCTCCTATGAGTAGCAGAGTTGACAATAAAACTCCAGATCATTCTCCTGTGCAAGGCAGTGGGAAAGAAGATCTGTAGAGTGGACATGCCTGTGGATTAGCACAGGTGAACATGTGAAGATCTGGTTCTTCTATGTAATGCAGTGAGCCAGAGACATGACATCCCTATGGATGTGCCCCTGGTGGATGAGCACTAGTGGGTGTACCAGATCCCTTGCTATATATTGTTCAAGATTCAGACCTACCTATAACCCTAATTGTTATGTAAAGGGTACAGGTCGGCCCCACCTTAATGTGACTGATAATTAATGTAAAAGATAATTAATATGGATACTATTAATTATATTATAATCTAGGGAGGTCAGCCATGTTGTGCCAATAGACACTTCTGTTGACGGGTTCAGGTTAGTATAAGTAAAGGTAAATTCCCCATTGAGGAATCATATCTTTCATGTGAGTTTGGAAATTTCAACAAGTACACTTCTTTGGGAAAAGTGCACACCTCTCTTGGGTGCTAGTCTTCTAGGGTTTGAGCACCCTATTATGTGCTAGGTATTTATTGGTGGTGAAGGTATTTCTCTTGAAGAATATAGCAAAAGATTTGGTTGGGTTTTCTTCCCTTGTTGAGAAGGGTTTCCTAGGATACTTCTTGTGTTCTTATGCATGGTGTTTCTTCTTATGATCTTGGTTGTTGCAACATTCTTGTTTATGGTTAAGACAAATGCAAATTGAAATGAACTACATGCTTAACCTATCTTATTGAAAAATCAACATGGTATCAGAGCATAGGTATTGAATATCCCATTACACAAACATTTTCCAGCCATCCTCTCTCACTTCTGAAGAAACCATACGACCCTCCTAGGGTTCCCAAAAATTTCTTATGACCCTCCTTCTTTCTCAGGTTCAGCCCTTAATACTTGGACGTTGGGGATAATTTTGGAATAGGAGTGTACGGTCTCCTTCATTGCACCTCCAACAAGCTTCAAATCAAAATTTTGGGCATTTTTAAATTTTGGTCCTAGGGTTTCTAGGGTTTCTCTAAATTCTGCAGAAATTTCAGTATCAGGGTTTCTGTAACTCATTGAAGGAGCTCTTCAGCTCACCACTGTTCTCCTATCTTTCAAAGGCTTATTATTGGCAATCATAAGTCCAATAAAACCTAAAAGTGCTAGCCTAACTTAGCCGTTAGGTTTTCTAGCCTAGTTGACAAAGGGTTGTGAAGAATCTAAAATTATGATGAACAAAAACTATGATGAAAGATAAGCTTGATGGATCAAGAAACTTCAAGTTCTTGGAATACAAGACTTCAGAGGAAGACTTATTGTGGGTAATACAAAAGGGTTTACCAAAGACAACTATCAATGAATGGAAGGAAGATGATATCAGGTTAAGGAAGCCAATCACCCACTCAAGCCCTTACATTGAAGGGCCAACTTCAAAATAACAAAAGTTGACACCGTGACTATATTCTTCATAAAGATCTTAGAGGATAGAAATCAACCAAGAGCCATTGGAGAAATCATATCAGCATCCTTAGGTATGCACTTGTATATATTATTTGTATCATTGTCATGAGGGAAATTGCAGGAGGAAGGAACTTTTGCTAAAGTCATGGATCAAGAGGGATATCAGTGCATTCAGAGAAACAACACACTCAAAGTAAAGACTCCAAGTTTGATTGTTGTAATTGTCATTCCTCTAACCTATATTTCTATAATTTTGCTACATTACAAGTAGGTGTTGTAGCTGTGACAACATTCCTTCAATTGTTTTGATTCTAGAGATGTACTCATTATTCTCCTTTAGGAGATATTCTTTTGTTGGTTCTTTTTGTTTTCTTGTTCCAGATAGGTTAACAAGAAAATAAGATGCTTATCCTTCAGAGGGAGTCACTTGACTTAGAGGGAGTTAAAACTATTTGAGAAAGAGGAAGAATAGAACCATGATTGAGAAAACCAATACTATAATGCAGGATCAGAATCCTTCTAGGATTCCATGGGAGAAGCATGCATGACACAGTATATGTGCAGAACAAGAGTCTTCACCAAACTTTGAAAAACATAACTCCTGAAGAAGTCTTCACTGGAATGAAGCCTGGGATTAAACACTTCAGGTTATTTGGGTGCCCAGTGTATTTTCATGTACCCAAAGAGAAGAAGTCCAAGCTAGATCATTTATAAAGAAAGGATACAATGAATATTCAAATACATTCCAGATCGACACCCTTGGTCAAAGACAGATTGAGACAAGCAGAAAATGTTGTCCTTGAAAAAGAGATAGTCTTTCAAAGACCCATAGAATCTCAGATGGATATTGACAGTGAGACAATACCTTCTCCCCCTTCAACAGTTTAGAGGGAGACAAACATTACTCCAGTTGATCCAGGTTCTCCAGTTGATATGTTCATATATATT
Organism: Picea sitchensis; assembly: GCA_010110895.2. Classification (NCBI taxonomy): domain Eukaryota; kingdom Viridiplantae; phylum Streptophyta; class Pinopsida; order Pinales; family Pinaceae; genus Picea; species Picea sitchensis. The sequence continues at coordinate 28,611 of SNQJ01S0043061.1, read as the reverse complement.
GAAGTAGGGCATAAAAGTCCTACTTAGATTCACTCTACAAGAGGCAGAGAAACATACAAATCTCTCAAGGCACATCTCGAGAGAGCGGAAGAGATTTTCGAGCTATCCTTCAGTCATGAGCCACCTCATTGATGTTGAACCTCCATTTTGTAAATGTGTTGAACCTACACATAATAGATCTAGCTAGAAAATACTACACACATTTGCAGAGAGAAATTGAGAANAAATTACAATGTATAAAATAAAAAAATGAGAAGGAACAAAAGGCAGTTGCTAAGCAATCATGTCCTTCACTCCAAGAAGACCTCGCAACTATGCAAGTTTGTGCTCTTTGAAGATTTTGTTGAAGATGTAGATGTCTGCATGGATCTGATGAAGTATATGCATCATTGATATTTCCACACATATTCACTTTATTTTCTTGTAATGAATAATATCCAAATAAATTTTGGATGAAATTTTGAAAACTGTGCGGCCGTTTCTAGAAAAATACTGAAATTTTGTTGATTTTGAAACGATCATAACTTCACTTTCTGGACTCCGTTTCGGATGATTTTTTTTTTGAAATTGGATATTTTCTCGAGAGGAATTCAAATATTCAATTTTTTTCTGCAAATTTTTCTCAGAAAAGATCAGAATGTCGTCTGATGTGCGCGGCTCTCTTTTTGTCTCCTGAGATGCATGCATGGTGCATGCAAAAGTGTCTGCATGTGACTCCTGAGATGCATGCCATATATATTCCACATAAATTTCAGAAAACAAATCTGAAATGGAGTAGACATCATCTTCAATTAATGGAATACAAATTTCTGCAAAAACTTTTGTAGAAGACTCTTCATAATAAGAAGCTTGATCTTCCGATGACTTCTCTTCTGGCTCTATCTGTTCGACCTCCTGCATGAAATCTTCACAATATTATTTATTTCCAAATAGAACCTCCAATATGGTCCATAATTCATTTGGATTTAATCCTTGTGATTCTTCATATACTTGATGGAAAAGTTCGGGAGAAACAGACATGCCGATACTTCCTATGACCATATCTTGTCTATTGAGAAAGTCATTTTTCTCATCGACAGAATCAGAATCTAATTGCATTTCCATAGTTATTTGGTACAAGCATATGTATCTAAGATGAAGCTGAATTTTTGGCTTCCATTCCAAATAGTTATGAGGCGTAAGAAGTATTTCCGGCGAATAATCCATCTTTTGTTGTCTTCAATCTTTTGTACCTGCAAAAAATAATTTGGTGTAGCTTTTGCTTAGCATTCCGTCGGCTCTGATACCATGTAAATGTGTTGAACCTGCACAAAATAGATCTAGCTAGAAAATACTACACACATTTGCAGAGAGAAATTGAGAAAGAAGAAGCAA